>QLPG01063949.1:0-10861 GCA_003314385.1 Gomphus sp. MG54 | reverse complement strand
GACTTGACTGACTCCTGTCCGCACTATCAGCAGTACTGAGACTTAACATGTACTACAAGCTCAACTCGCAGAACTCTTCATACTTCACATATTCTCAAAACATGGCATTCCTTCTCATATCACTTCAGATAGAGGCTCAGAATTTGTGTCATACTTTTGACATTCTCTGGGAAAGCCCTCAATATGAAGTTGCATTTCACCTCAGGCTATCACCCAGAAGGTGACAGCCAGACAGAATGTACTAATCAGACATTAGAACAGTACCTTCACATCTATTGCAACTAACAACAAGACAATTGGGCTTCATTATTACCCCTTGCAGAGTTCACCTATAATAACACTTCCAGTGCCACTACGGGAGTCTCTCCATTCTTTGCCAATAAAGGCTATCATCCTAATTTCACCATTCATCCCAAACGTGACCTCACTTCATCCTGAGCACAAGACTTTGTAGTTGACCTGGATGAATTGCACCAGCAGCTTCAAACCAGTATCAGCTTCAAACCAGTATTCTTAAGGCTTAACAAATGTACCAGACCTTAGCAGATGCTAATCGACTTCCATCCCCAGACTTTCCTTACCACACATCAGGACTGGTTATTCAGGCACCACCATATCTCCCTAGACAAATGTTGGTGCTTTGTAGAGATGGCATTCGGCTGTCAGTTGTAGTGGGGCAAATTAAACAGGTTGATATGCAATCATTATAAGATTGTTATTATCTGACACTTCCAGACATTTGGAGTTCATATGATCATCATAGCCTGGGATCACATAGACCCGGACAGACTAGTCAGATTTTCCTCACTGACGCAGCGAACTGTACAATCCGTTGAGAATAACACAACAGGGCCCTGTTTTTGTGTCTTGTCCTCTTGGCCATAATGGACATTTGTTCTAGCTCAACCCATAAAGCAGTTCAATAGCTGTGAGTGTGTGCTTGATAAGGAGAGGGTGTTTTATTCCTCATCATCAGAAATATCGATGTGCAAATCGAAAACATAAAGCACAATCGCGTAATAACAAAGATGCGAGTTTGATGCTATCCAAGTCTGTTGTCAGTGTTGAAAAAGTGGACAATACACACAAGTTAGACCATTGTCAAAATTTCTGTTTCTATTTCATTTTCTGGAGTCTCCGGACCTAGTAGAGCATACTGAGAAGACATCATCAGATGTCAGTTTGGAATGCACAGGACGTCTCCAGGCCTCAAGCGTTCGCAGTCCAGTCCGGGATTAATATTGTCGTTCAAAAGAGCATCGACTGTTGTTTTGTACGTTTGAGCAATTTCCCAACATGTATCACCGGCCCGCACATGATGCTTTGTCGCATTCGAGTCCCCCGGACAAAATCGCTCCTGTGACGGGGGAATGGGAGCAGTGTGGCCTACAATAAAGCGCCATACGAAAAGAAGAAAGATCATAACGAGGAGCGCGTATGGCAGAAACATGCGGTATGAGGATTGATTGGATTGCACGATGGGTGCGCCCTGACAAATTACATTCAGAGTTCAGAATATATGTCCCTTAAGTTGACGTACTCTCTCTGGAGGGAGTGGCTGATAACCATCTGAACGTCTGGAAGGAATAGTGCCATCCTCAAGCTCGTCATCGTCTATTTGACACTTTAGCCGAACATGTGCGCTTAACTGAAGAATTAGCTCACCGGGAAGAGTTCCCGCCCTGGTCAACTTTCCTCCATACTCACAGCCAGGTTCTCCCAACCAGAGTTCTCGTCCTTGTCGAAAAGTGTATCGCTGCGTATCGGCATCATAGCCCACACGCTCCATGCCTTCTGGAAGGCGGTACTCATCCTACATCCGATCCTCAACAAATGGCTACTTCACGAAAGGAGATTATACCTCGTCATATTGTGTCCATCGTCCCATGTTCAGAGTTAGTTGGTCGTAGGGTAGATGTTTACAGCCATCGCATTCAATCTCCGAAACGCAGGTGAAACTCAATCGAGTCTTCAGTAGATTTACTTGTATATCCACCCCAAGTATTATTGTTTTTAACCGTACAGACACACCAGAACACTTAGAAGAGCCCTCACCGGATGCCGGGAAGATCGGATGTGAACGGTCCGCCGATTCCGCAGTGCATGTGAATCCTTCCACGACATGTCTTCTGGCAACGTTGTGCTGACCGAGGAAGTGAGGCGAGAAATTGGACAAGTAAAAAAGCATTTAATCGAACTGCTCCATGTCTGACTTGGTGGATCTTGCCAGCATTTTATCCCGGGCTTCATTGGTCAAGAAGTCACACAAGACGTTGTTTCACTTATTAGAGATTATCATGTTGGGTGAATGACTACAAATTCAAAATTCTCTCGAACAATTTTGATGCTGAAGTCTCTGGAATGCAATAGTTCAATTATCATGATGAAAAGGAACATCAGGGGTTAGTAAACAAAGCGCAGCTCCGCGTCGGACGCTCACTACCATTTAGATATTCCCCATACACGCAAGCTAATTGCAGAGCTTCAGGCTGTGGCGAGAGATGCTGGTCATGAAATGCCTCTCATGATTGGCATCGATCAGGAGAACGGTATGCAACCCTTCCGTTTCTATGTGACAAGGATACTTTTGACTGTGATCTGTCCGATCAGGTCTGGTATCTGCTTTCACAACTGGCGCGACCCTCGGTGGCACACAATTGTTTGGGAACCTTTTCACTCTCTCCTGCTTTAGACTCATAGTATTTGTCCTCCTAGTCCAGGAGCAATGGCCCTGGCGGCTACTGATAGCATCGAAATTGCCGAGCAAGTGAACGTGTGCACTGGTCGTGAAATGAAACTTGCTGGCGTAAATTGGGCCTTTTCTCCTGTGTGCGACATAAACTCGGATCCCCGCAACCCCGTTATCGGTGTGTCCTTTTAAATTACATTTTTCAACTACTCAAAACTTCACTTTTAGGTGTTAGATCCTTTGGGGACGGTAAAACAAACGTCATTTAATGGATTGGTGCAGTGTCTCACAGATCCTTTCAGATCCCGAAAAAGTGGCAAAGTTCTCATCTGCAGTCGCTCGAGGCCTCACTTCCACGGGAATCGCCCCTTCTCCTAAACATTTCCCTGGACACGGCGACACACACGTAGATTCCCATCTCGGACTTCCCCGCATACAGAAGACAAAGACCGAACTATATGAGACCGAGCTTGTGCCCTTCAAACAGCTCATCACTTCCGGGATAGCTACGATCATGACAGGACACATGGCTCTTCCATTGATCATCGGCGATGATACACCATGCTCGCTCTCCCGAAAGATCACAACGGACCTTTTGCGTACAGAACTAGGATTTCAAGGCGTTATTGTCACAGATTGCCTCGAGATGGATGCAGTTGTAGAGACATATGGTGCCGAACAAGGAGCTGTGAAGGCCCTTCAAGCAGGTGCAGATGTTGCAATGATCTGTCACAGGATAGAGAGACAGAAGGGTGCGATCGAAGCAACCTACGAAGCAGTCCAATCAGGGACCATTTCCATTGAAGAGCTACGAGCGAGTGGCAATCGCATTCAAGCTCTGAAGAAACAATTCGCTGGCTCCTGGGACGAATTACTCAATCCCGATTTGGATGTACAACTGTTGCAAAGCATTAAACGAGACAGCGTACAAGTCAGCGAAGACGCTTACAAACATACAATCACCATCGTCAGGGATACATCTATGCTCGTCCCTCTACATGCCTGGAAAGAAGAGCCTGTCATTGTCTTTACCCCCCAGATGGAGACCTTAAATAGGGCAGTAGATGACGCGGAAAATATCATGAGAACCGCGGATGGAAAGTTAAGGAATACTGCAGGCCCTTCATATACCGCATTCGCTGCCGCCGTTCATAGACATATGGAATACTCAACCCACGTCGTTTATGGCCCTGCAGAAGCACCGCCTCCCAATTTCAAGAACACGAAGCACATCATATTCGCAACCCGAAATGCTGATCGGAGTACCTGGCAACTGGAGTACTTACAGTCTCTCTTCAAAATCGTTGACAATTTGAAGGTCGTCGTGCTTGCGACTCTGACGCCGTACGAAATCCTTGTTCCCGTGGCCGGTCCACAAGCCGCTTATATGTGTTCCTTTGAATTCACCCCCCAGGCGCTAGAAGCGGCCGTTGGCGCAATGTTCCACGAGTCACCGGTTACAGGATGTCTTCCCATCACATCTAGGAAAGCTTGAGGGCCTTTGTTATTTCATTAACACCCCCTCGTATATTTTGTATCATTTATAAGTTGTACATCAAGTTTGTTTATATAACGGTGCAAAATGCTTCGAACCAGCAAAGCGGTATCGATTTTTATCATGCGTCACTAAACCATACAGACAACATATAAGGTTTCTATTTGGTAGTAAGTGGCTTAATCTAGTGAATTTATGGGATGTATCTTAAAAATATCAAAAGGCACTCGTAGTTTCCACCAAGAATTCACTGGACGAAATCAGACCTTCCCTTTGCGTCCATTTTGGTCCAGATGCTGACACTTCTGGAAGAACAGCTGAAATCTGCCCATCCGTCTTCTCCAATCATGACTTCTCCCTCATGCCATCCGAGGACATCAGTCCACTTTTCCCCTGCGTGCTCCTAGTCAGGCTAAAATTAGCATCGTATATTATAAGCGTCTGAAACCACTCCCCTTTCCAACTTCCATGTGCTTCAGTCTGACAAAAATTCAAAAGGGGATATACATTCCAAGTATACCACGTACCCATCTTCATCACCGTTGCAGAGAACAACCGCACAGCCATCATGAGACTCGTCTCCGATCCTGACCCATCCAACGCAGTTTTGATGATCCCAGTAGTCGCGGGTCTCGCCATAAGCAAAGAATTTCCTTGCACGAATCAAATCCTCGAGCTGAGATACAGGGGGTTGGGGATTGTCACCATTGCAGCCGTATAGATCGCCCCAAAATACACAGCTAGACAAGAACAAATTGGAATAAGGGTAGAATCAGCGTCATATGTTGGAAGCTGTGCCAAGCAGCATGCAGAAAGACGGACGGGTATCCGTCGCCGCGAAGAAGGATCATAGCGTAAGCGAGAGGTTTGAAAGTAGGCGACACCCAGCTTTCGAGGGACTGGCCAACTTGCTGGAATTGAAAATAGCTCAATTGGGCATCCCTGTAGTACAAAGAAATTTACCGTGCTAGAAAAGTCATTGAGCTGGGTAGTGATCAACCTTGGAGAATTTTTCGAACTCACTCGTGATTATCTACAATGGTTCTGTTAATCTTGTGAGCTTGAAGTACCAGTCGACCTTTTGAAATACAACTCTCACACAGCATCTGTGGGTCTCCGTTGGACTACACTACCATCCCAAATATTCCTCAGATCATACGTGTTTCCAGCATCGCCTGCTTCTTTAAAATTGAAATGCAACGGAACGTCGAATACACTGAACTGGAAGCCATTATCACAATATCAGCTTGCTGCTTGAAAATTTAAACACAATTCCAGAAACTTCACCTGCGTCCCAAGAGCATCAAGGTAAGCTTCCAGATCTTCAATCGAGTCCTTCCAAAATTCTCCGACGGCGAATAAATGTTCTTTTCCCTTCCTCACGTGCTTGACAAATTTGGAGATAAACCCTCTGTCAATATGTTTGACAGCGTCGAATCGAAATCCTGCCGCTCCTGGGCCGAGCTCCGAGAGTATCCAAATACCCCAGTTCAAAAGATCGCTACAGACGTCTGGATGGTCATGGTCGATGTCTGCACCCACTGATCGACGGGGTAAGACTCGATCAACCAGATTGACTATTTACTTACTAAGGTAATCATAGTTGGAGTTCTCAGAGTCAACGCCTTGCGCCCAATCTTTACCGTCGCCGTGTATCTTGAAAATTCCCTTCTTGCCGCCGTCGTGGTTGTAATCAATACCCTATGATCTAGTTGAGCTTGATCTCATTTCTCAAGGACCTCTCTGATCTCACCGTAAAATGGTTGAAGGACCATTTAAAAGCACTGTACTTTGAATGCATTTTTGTTGACCAATGTACCTCTAATGTCCTTGAGTTATCACCAAGCGTACCTTATCGTTCCTACCAGGAAAGTCGAAACCCGTTGACCCCTGGCAGAAATTCTGTTCAGCAATGGAAACTAAGATTCTTTCGTAAGTCACCTCAATATCATACAACTCGCTTATCTCCTTCGTTCTGTCATTCGGGTCTACCTCTGTCGCACCAAATTTCTCAGTCCTGTCGGCTCCAAATTTGTGGTTAAGAACAGCGTCGATGTAGGTCACTATTCCATGATCCTGTGCAGTGTTTACAAGGGCAAGAAGCTCTTCCTTTCCTCCCCACTTTGTGGGAAGACCTCCTTTTTGATCAAACTCGCCCAAGTCATACACATCGTAGATGTCATATCCAACACTGTTCTTTCCTGCTGCTTTAGTAGGTGCTATTAGTGGGGATATCAGGTAAGGTAGCCATGTAGCAACAAATGTTATACGTGGTAGCCAGATTGCTGTAATGCCCACGTTGGCAAGCTTTGGCACGAGTCCCTTGACCTTTTTCCAATGTACCCCGCCGCCTTCAGCATACCATTCAAAAGCTTGAAGCTATACCGAATCTAGTTAGCCTCCCCAGGTAAAAATGAAAAGCGAACCATTGTGTAGTTGACATCCTTGGTCGGGAAGTTGGCCTGGTGAGACATGTAGACAATTTATGGATGGATGGAACTTATGTATGCTAAGAGTGGGGAATAGGTTGCTCAGTGGACAGTGAATTGGCAATTGACGTCATAAATCTGTGTCGTCACAAGTGAGGTATGACGCTACTCTGTATGCATACAAGTACAGTACAGCCAGATACCATCAGCTTAGAAAGCTAGACTGGCAAGGCTCATGTCTTCACGTCCTTGATGCTCCTCTCAACACTTCCTAATATCGATACTTCTAGGGGCTCTCCCATATTCGCGGTCGACACACCGTTTGCTTCAAGATACGCCCGCCATACCTCGTCCTCATCTTGCAGCTCACGGGACATCTACGTTCGTATAATATCACACCCAACAAACGAACAAAAGGTCAAGACCACATTGAATAATAAGGAAAAATAAATACGCGTACATCCGGAATGAAAAAATAAGTCGCAAGCGCACCGAGGAGACTCACAGCGGAGCCGATCAGGAACACGGCCTGCTGGCCTTTGAACATATCGGAGAAGGCATCCTGTACGGTGTGAATTTGATGTCAGTGAGGACAAGGCACTTTCAAAATATAGATAGGAAGAACCTGAATAGGTGTGAACACCTGGGTCCCAATTGCAGCCCTGCAACAATTCTATCAGCACCTCGAATATACGTGGATATGCTGTACCATTTCAACTATAGGCACACAGAATTTCTGCATGGCGTCTCCAATTCATCACAAAAAAAAATGCAAAAGAAGATAAAAGTCAGTGAAGGCCTCTAAAACGCGAGACATGCGCCTATGGTAGAAATGGTACAGCAATCCCCTGAATAGTGAGTTACCCAGCCTTTCCCCAAGCAGCTGCGAAACCCAACATCGTCCCTCGGATAGGGGTGCTGTAGTGCCAATTCAATATTATCCGGTCAGTCGTTGGTCATACATTATGTATTGGGAGACTTACGGGAAGACTTCACCTGAAATAAGAATCACAGCTACACCTGGGCCTACTTCTGCAGAGCTCAAAAATATTCCTGAGGAATACGGAAGAATCAAAACGTGACCCAGGTTGTTTAACGGCGCCATTTTCACCATAAAGAATAATAAATGCGGGCAACTTCGATTGTATGGATCCCAGCGCGCCGCCTAGGATCATCCCGATAATCCCTTGGGCAAAGAAACTCCACATCTGGGTATTTCGCCGACCAACCTTGTCAAGAAGGTATCCTCCAAGTAGGCAACCAGGAAGATAGAATCTGGGTATATTTTAGATTAAGTACGAGTGAATGAACTTTGGGAGTGCTCACGAGTTGATAAGAGTCCCCCACCCAATCTAGACGGCTATCTTCAGAAAAGAGAGACACGAGAGAAGGAGAAGGGCAGGGTAGAAGAAGGAAAAGACAGCACCCACGTACATTCTGGACCAGGGTATTCTGAGGATTAAGCTGCCCCACAATCGTCGAACTAAACAGCGCGAACGGATACGAACAGAAATCATACAAAAACCAACACAAGCACGTGCCAATTATGCGTTTCCAATAACGCTTGAAAGCAAGTATGTATACGCGTAGCGTGAGCTGGCCGTTCTTCATAGCATGATTGCGGAAAGCAGTGCTGTGGATCATTTTGATCCGGAAGTAAAGCACCGAGAGTGGAGGTACAATGCCGATGGCGAAGCAGATTCTCCAGATACCATTGAAACCGTGAGTGGAAGTTGATTGGGAGGCTGACGTGTAACCGTATGCGGCAAGCACGATCAAAGGAACGATACCTGACACGACGAAGCCGAAGTCGATGGCCAAATCGCCGATTCTAGTGGAAGAGTACGGGGAGCAGATAAGTATGATCATGGTGAATGAAATGGGATGATGATGGGACGAGTCACGAAGGTTGAACTTGAGAAGGACGTACAATGCAATGAGGAAACCACGGTGTTTCCGTACATATTGTGTTTCGTCGGCAGCTTCGATGGAGCTCGTGCTGCAACTGTGCATCGCTATCGGTTTCAATAAGCACTGAAATATACCAAGACTCACACAGGATATTCGCCTGAATATTGAACGTATGGTCTCAGTGTATCACGCCGGATGTACAGACAGACATACCTCCGGCACCAACTATAGAAGAGGTTCACTTATTAGCGCTTATGTGCAGGTCCAATAGAAGAAGTATGCTCAAACCTCCTGCTATACCTGTCGTGTATGCTCGGTAAAGCTTCTCAAAAGAGTTAATCTAAGTACCTCTGGCCACAATGAGCATCCACAACAGGCCCAGATCGGATTGGCCATGAGCGGCCGCAGACAGGATAACTCCCTTAACCGATCAATTATTAGTTATGGAAAGCAAATAGACATGTGGTAGCAGGTAATCACGAGGATGAGGAGGCCTGTTGTCATGAGGACACCGGTTTTGCGCCCAATACGGTCGATTAAGGCCCCAAAGAAGACCTGGCCAACGATCTCGCCTGTACAAAGACACTATGAGAATCTGGACGACGCCGAGAGTGTTGAACATGTACCAATGAAGAAGCTGTTGCTAAGACGCGTCTTAATGGTAGTTGTAAACACGTTCTTTGGAAAAACTATAATGTAATGTGAGTCCTACACAGGGATGTATTAATGGTTAAGACAATGTACTCTGCGAAAAGAGAAGGTTGATGTTTCCAATGACGCCAGCTTGGTAGCCGTCCGAACATAACGCCTACAGGATACCCTTTGTAATAGCCACCAATTCCAATGGGATGTACACGCACAATACCAGCAAACACAACTGTGGCTATGGAGCTGACTTTGGTCTTGTGTGTCAAAACATGGCCTTTAGATGCAATGACAAGGTAAGGGAAGGATTTTGAACCCGTTAGGCGAACTCACTCTTGCCATCCTGGAGCGCCTGTGGCGAGGTAGGCACCTCAAACTTCTCATTTTCGAGGGAGGAACCATCACCCTTCAATCCTTTGTCTTCCCTGCAACCGTCAGCCATGGTACTAGTAAGAATTGATAAAGATGACAATTTCCAGAATATCAAAGTAGGGATCGTTGCGGGACGAAGCTTAAAGTAGACCAGGGAAAAAGATTCTCGAAGCTAGCAGTCATGGGGATAATTAATGTGTCACTGGGACAAGTGTGGGTATTGCAGCTTCTATTCAGGAAGTCAACACACAGTGATTCCGGCTTTTGAAAAATAGACGCACGTTCGTTCGATATCTTCAAAATGTGCTGCTAGACAATTACCATTTCTGAAAAAGATATACCAATATTAGGTATCATGGGAGACGGCTAGTCCCACATGACCGGGGATCGTGGGTCAGTCTGGGGAGTTGAATTCTACCCAGACGGAATTTTATGTCAGTGCATGATCTGAGCTGTTTCTCTGTCTACGGAAATAATAAGTAACCCATGCTCAGCTTTTCTAGAAACAGATGCTATCTCAATATGAGCATACGTTATACCCAAGAAACAATGTTTACAATGCCGCAGCCATGAAGGAGCGAAGGATGAAAGTCCGACCTACAAAGTCATTCAAAGCAGCCTGATAGAATTTTATCTCAAATATAATGGCTTCATAATATTTTCCCAAGGAACAGAATGGCTAGGTCGGTAAGCCACCTAGTCCCACTAGCAAATCAAGCAATTCCCAGTATGATAGGCCATCTTGAAAATAGTGCAAAGTTGTTCTAAGAATTGAACCAGGAGAATAATGGAGTCGAAAGTTGTGACAGTGGGTTCAACGAGAACCTCAAGTTTCTACTCGTGCCAAGAACAAAGAAGACGATGAGTACATGGATTCCAATTTGTGTGGTGGTTCCTTAGCTCCTCACTGTAGTATCTGTAGCTGAGCTAGTCACTCACGGTGCGCTGATTCAATTCATATCATTTCCCAAGGGCATAAACAAGGCAGACAAAGACATAGATACCACAGGCTAAGCAAGAGGGATCCTCATAAACATAGCCATGTTTGGATTTGTGATCATAGAGAAAGAGGCAGGTGAGAAGCTCGGATGATGATAGCGAAAAGCAAGCAGAGCGTGTCAAAGAAGCTGGGCCATTAGTAAAGAGGCATGAAACTCATGCGTCCGGCATTGCATTGAAATGCTACTAAAAAGTCGTCCCCGATTGAATCACGTGTGCACTAGCACATAGCGGGAATGCATTCTCGCAGAATCACAACTAGACACGTTCCTTTGGAGAGAGAGGCATCTAGGGAAATTGAGCGAATGATCGGCACTAATA
>QLPG01063519.1:0-10532 GCA_003314385.1 Gomphus sp. MG54 | reverse complement strand
GCAAAATCTGGGAGAGAGAAACAAGGCGTGTATAGAGTTCCTTATAGGCAGTACTGGATGGTGGAGCCGAATGGGTAACAAGCAGAGATATGGGACCTATATTCATAACCAGTGTGAAGAAACGCTTAAACCTCCAATTAGCAGCCCTCAACTGCACACCTGACCACGAAGACGCCCACTCTTGAATTAGCGAGAGTCCTGATTCATCTGTCCACATACAAGCCGCTACAGAGTCTAGTTGCTCTCGAGGTCCCAGAAGAAAAGGTTTCAGAGAGAGGGGAACGGGGTAAAGGGAGCTAAGCTTCGAGAGCCGATGTTCGACAGGAAGAGTAGAAAGAATTGACTCTGGATCATCTATCCACAGGATTATCAGTGTCAAAATCATTCGGGGGCTCATGAGCATACTCAGAATCCCTTTGATTTCGAGAGGTTGGGAGTTGGACCAGTTAGCAGCGATATGTTTTAACTTATGAAAAATGGCAATGCAGAAATAGCCAAAGCAGATCCATTTCCAGACACAAGTACTTCCTCTTATCACTTTATAGACTTGCGTGACAGCAGTGGGTGTTTGAGGTGACGTGAGATGCACTTCAATGCTGGGAGAAACTGATGAACTCAAAGTTGACAGTGTTAATGTGTTATGGAACACCTCAGGATACGCTGGCCTATACGGTGTGAGTTGAGATTGGCTGGTTCCTAATGTTTTCTTTTGAGAATCAAGTCGGATAGGTGGAGGGGGAGATACATGGCGAAAGCGACGGGAGGAAGAGCTAAGGTTGCTAAGTCGCAGTGACGAACTAGAGGCAGAAGCAGTAAGGTCAGACTCCTCCTTGACGCCAGAATCAACAGCCAGGGGAAGAGAGTCCATGAAAAGCAGGAGCGTTGTCCCTAAACACAGGCTCGGCTTGAGGATACACTGGTTTCGAATCTAGATTTGAAGGACACCGGTAGCACTGAACATGGGCGCCACTACCTCCAACATTGATCATTCAATAATACAGTACGTTTTTATAGAAACACAACCTAGCACGAAGGGTACACAGCGTTCTTCTGAGACAACGTCATGACAACAATGGAGTCAACGAGAAGAGACGATTGAAAAAAACTGAGAAAGATGCTATTCTACACCTGGGAGGGAGGGTCGCACTTGCTGTGGACCGTTCCAAAGAATTTCTGTACTTGACTCTTCTGACTCAAGCGTCTGTGGATAGCTTGGTTCACCGACTCTTGCTATCATAAGAATAGACACTGACCTCAAGTAGTAGTCCAAGAACATTATCCACCTCAGAAGGTGGGACACCTCCGCACCCAGCCCCGATAAGTCTCCTGTATTCTGGCATACGACCACCCGTACCAGCTTCAGCTTGCTGCCTGATCAATGCGTCGAAAGCTTCTTTGCGTTTTGTACGATGTTGCGCCATCTCCTGGCGAAGCTTATCGCATGCTTTCGCAAGCTCCTCCGGGTCGGTCGGGATTTCTGAGTGAAGATCAATAAGGTCCTGGTCATTTTCATCATGTAGGGTCATCGCCGAGCCATCCAGGACACCGCCTCGAGCCAAAAATTCCTGTTCACGAACCTCCTCTTCTCGAAGCCACATGTGCCATCCTAACTGATAACGTCGTCCCATTTTAAATTTGAGGGTCTGTTCGAGCTCACGAAGGCGCATTTTGGAATCATCGAGTCCCTCAGCTTGTCGCTTGAGGACTTCTACGGCTTTCTGGCTTTCACCGATTTCCGTGTCAATGTTGTTTAATAAAGCGTGTGCCTGGGCCAAATCGCGTTCTTTCTCTTGCAGTTCCCCATCGAAAGATTGTGCGAGACTATCAAGCATGCTTGCCATGTCGTCAATACAAGTCGTGCTTGCACGCTGAGCAACAACAGAGTGATGTAATGGCAATTTCTCAAATCCATAGACACCGCTCGACGTAGAAGGACCAGCATAACCATTACCATGCATGCTGGCATGCGCGTTGCGATACGACATGCCTCCGATGCGAGACTGAGGAACAGGAGAACTCCTGAAACGCTCGTCCTCCAGGATATAATCTTCCGCTGACTTGCCTTCCTTGTTCGCGATTTTGGGATCAGCCCCGTGATCTATAAGAAGCTTTACGAGACGCTTGCTCCTACATCGAGCGGCAAGAGTGAGGGCTGTTTCGCCGTCCTCCGCCTGGAAATTGATAATGTCAGCGAGCTCGTTTGGGAACTCTGAGAGACGATTGAGTATCGTTTCCATATAGTAACGTGCAGCGTGAGTCTTTCCCTTGGTCATGGCAAGATCAACAATATGGTGAAATACTGTATGATTTCTATGATCGATGTTGAGGGTAGAACGGTGTAGAAGTTCGTATAATTCTGGAAATTTGCGCACGTCGTAATTATTGCTAAACATTACCCCACGCATAAGGGGAGTTTGACCAGCAGCATTTGTGCGGAAGATGTCAGCGCCAATTGTGAGCAGAAGTTTGATGATACGTATACGCCCCATGGCACAAGCCCAATGGAGAGCGGCATGACCCTCTTCATCAATAGACATATTAGGATCAAAATCGTTGGGAGGGGTAATGAGAAAAGGGGGTATTTGTGTGGACTCGGAAATAAAGTACTCGAGCATGGCATCAGCATAGTCGATTTGACTGGTAGCAGCCTCATCCTCTGACGCATATGCTGGTTGTGGGGGCTCTGGATCAGTCGTGCGATAAGATGATTTGTGCTTAGCATTGGCGGCGGTACGTGCACGCGTCGCGCGATGCGGGGGAGAAGCAAGATGATCAGAATCGTCAACAGGGTTAGCGGGAGCATCATGAATAGGGGATGGGGTGCGAGATGTGGCTGAAGCTGTGCCGGGGGATGTGGTTATTGAACCATCCTCGGAACCGAGTGGCGTAGGACTCCTAGACTCGGTGGCTGTTTCAGCACTACGTTTAGAAGACCGCAAAGACATGGATGCGCTGGGAACATCTGCGGTGGTCGTGTCACGTCCACGTTTAATGCGAGAAGGAGCACTCAGGTGTTTAGGCGCGAGTGGAGGGCTTGTTGCAGCGGGCTGAAAATCAATAAGAGGTTTCATGAGGTGGTCGATGTTGTGTTGCTTAGCGAGTGCAATTCCCTTCTCGAGGGGAACCCAGGTACCTGGTTAGCTAAGATAAATGGTGTCAGGAAGAAGGTGATGAAACACTCCTTACCTTGATACTTTCCGTAACCACCCTGAACCTTCTCATGCTCACCCTTCTGAACCTCCCTCTCCAAGACGCGCGTTCGTTGTGGCTTGTCGAAACCGGCAATCTTGAGGATCTGAGTTGCGTTGAGCCATGAATCAGAACGACGTCGCATGATGGCCACAGACTTGACCATCCTGCAATGGCGTTATAAGTGAATCGCGTGTATACGGGGGACTAGAAAAGCATACATTTCGTACACAGGAACGCCGCTGTACGTGGCCTTGAAGAGCGTATTAGCATCGGCTTGTACGACGCGTGCGCTCCTTACCTTGAAGATCTGTGGGTCAGGCATCTTTAGTGAATATGTACGAGCGGGTACAACCGCGTCTACGAAGGTCCACAGATGCCAACATATCGCCATAATGGGTATTTTTCGTTTAAATGCCCTTCGCGCAATTGACGAATCTCCATGGACTCGCCATTGGGACCATCTTGCTCCAATACCCAAGTTGAACCTGGCATCTTTGAAGGCTCAAAAAATTGCACGACCAGTACCAGTCAGGGACAGAATCCGGCAATGGAACATTGTACCAGGTGACCGCATTCGTATACGTGGTGACAAGGGAGGTAGTATTAGAGAAGTATTTGGAGTCAACAAGTACAGAAATCTTGTATACTATAAAGCGCACCAGGTACACAGTGCCTTCGGCCGTTCTTTTCTCTCTTGCTGACTTTTTGTGCTGCATGTACAGCAAGAAGAAACCAAATCCCAAGAGAGACCCTCGCAACCAAAAGTACCATATTCAAAATGCCAACTATACATTGGAGATCGTGAATTCCCCCCATTACCAGGTGAAACGCAGCCCATAGTTGCCCCGTCCGTATCCCTTCACATTATCTCGAACAGATATTGAAATTATGTCAGGGTTTTTGCTACTCGTTTAGTCTGTACGGCACCCAAATATGTTGTTAATCTGGGTCGTTTTGACTGGGAACGTTATGCTGTGCAAACAATTCCCCGCATTGAGGAAGGAGACAACAAAATTAAGATTCCCATTCCATGGCCTAAGCCTCCCGTGCGTCCAATTCCTGATAGTACGTTTCATATTTCCTTGTTTCTGTATATATAAGCCGATCATTCCCCGACAGTTGAACCATACGACACACCTGCCGAAATAGCTAATGAAATTACTTGGCGCCCCTCATATTTGTTCTATCCACCATCCAATAACTTCAAAGCTAAACTTCTTCAGGATGCTTATCTTCACTCAATCCGTCCACCCCCTCCCTCTGTCCCGAATCTTGAATACAATCAGGAGACGTTTCCAGCCATTGAATACATACTCGGGGACGAGCTTTCGAATCCACACTCCCGAACAAAGAAACATAGCCGCTTCAGAGGTCGCATGAAAGAGCGCAAGCTTGCTCATAAGCGTTTCTTGGAGGCGGAGCTTACCAATATTGATGGTCGCAACCACAAAGATGCGCTAGTCGAAGCAGAATGGAAATGGACTGAACTGCGCAGGAAGGAGGAAAAGGACAGGAAGCAGAAGCAGTGGGTATTGAGAGGTGCTGCCGCGCGTATTCAGAGGAGGCGACTTCGGACAGAAAGGAAAGAACGCAAGGCGATGGAGAAGATGCAACGGCTTGTCCTGGATCCAGCCCCCAACCAGATCCTTCCTGGAAGTCACCCTGCAGTGACCGAGTAGGCTGTTTCAAATCCACCCAGAAGCTAGCCTTTGCTGAGTCATAGCCATTTGGATAAGAGTGCATGATGTAAATACGGATTTTCGGTTGAAAACAAATTCTCCACCTTGGTCATTATTGTAGCTATAGTACTCCTCTGATCATACTCTCCATGAGTGTTTATTGGATATATAAAGTCTATTCCGCCGCATTTTCATATACGTGAAACCCAATTACATCAAACGTTGGAATGTTCTCTCGACTTTTTGTATGACTCGGCCCACACCCAGTGCCACTCCTAGCATAACTCCAATGTCCACGGCAAGGATTGTAGCACCCGCAGCCATGAAGCGGGGCGCGAAGACTTTCCACACCATGAGATGCCGCCGTAACCACGCTGAACTTGCTGCGCTGCTAAGTAGGAGAATCGAGAAGTAAAGTGACATGCCTAACGCAGCGCGCAATGAGGACACCAAGACGCGTGGGCTACTGGAGATGTATTGAGGGTTGGGGTGTCCTGCAGTGTGTGTCTTGTGATCTGCTGAGGGTTCGGCTGCGGGTGTGAGAGGCCCAATATTCCAAGTTGCAATCAGCGGGACTGCTGCCGCGAAGAGCAATTGCGGACCGAAATGGTTAAGTATAAGGGGTATTGCAGAGATGGGATACAAAAGGTTTCGGGAGAACAGGAAGGCTGATTTCCATTGGATTGATGACAGAGTTGACTGATGGCCTGTGGCATAGAAGGTATGCAATGCCAACAACGCGATGGGCACGACTTCTGAAAACATGATGGGCACAACGCTCTCTTCAGCTGGAGCTGTACTGTTCCGCTTTTGCAGTGCCGCTTTCCCAGCCAGTCGCACATCCCTTGCGCTGTCAAATACCTCTAAAAGCGCAAGGAGTGCGACAACTGATAACACGAGTGTCAACTGACCTGTCAGCTGTGTTACAACAAAAAGAGGGCAGAAAAGAACCAAAAAAAAGAGCAACAGTGACGATCCGTACGAGTTTGCAAATCCAATAACTTTGACTTCGTTTTGTCCCGATGGCCCAACAGAATTATGAACTTCCAGACAGAGTGGCAAGAGCCACCACAATATACTACCCCCTAATGTGAGGCTGACAGCAGCTATGGCGAATCCTGTTCTCGAGGCTCGCAAGAAACCTTCCCATTGATGTCCGAGAACTTCAATGGACTCCAGCCATTCGATGATCCATACGAAATTTCCTTCAAGCATGATAATACGTAGACCCCATCCAATCAACATTGGAGCGGGACCTTTGTCTGATGCTGATATGGCCATGAACCGTCGCACCACGTATGGTAATGTGAACGATATGGGGACGGAGAGTAAGAGCACAAGGAACGGTGGAGAGGGCAGTGAAGATGAAGCATAGAATGTTACGTGACAATAGGGGTGTTGCTCCTCGCGGCAGACGGTGCTGATGCTCAGGAGTCTGACACAAACAGCAAACAAGGCAGAGAAGAGAATTATACGATGGCGTAGACGTGCCTCTGCCTGTGGATACACGAAGGGGCACAGGAAAAACGGAGTAAGGGAGGTGGCAAGTAAAAAAGTAAGGATGCGATCTTCCCAGAACGTGAAAGAATTGGACAAAAAAGCAAGTGCATGCAAGACAAGGGGTATAGAAAGCATAGAAAGTTCCTGAAAGAAGGAGAACCTCCAGACCGTCGAGAAAATCATTGCCACCGAGGATGCGAGTGTTGTTCCTGTAAGGACGGCTTCAACATATCCGAATTTTTTTGGGATTCCAGGTATGACAGCCCAAGATGTTGCACCGAACACTGCACCTGCAAGAGATGCTAGAATTGTTCTCGCGAGGATTGCCCTTCCGTTCCTCTCCCAATATTCCACACCGCGGGCAAGGCTCATGAATAGTCCCCAGACAGCGCCGCTACCTAGAGCTAGTGCGAAGAGCCCGACGTACATTAAGACCACATTGAACTGCGCCCATAACGAGCGACACGAAGCCAGAGCAAGACGAGTGAAACTGTGTAAGGCGAATATGTTTTGTCCGTCCTCACCGTCGAGTGTAGAATGCCACGACCTTCCAATTTCGTCCCAGATAGCGTCTAATTCCCCTCCACTAGGACTTGCTCGATAGGCATCAAAATAAGCTCTAACCTGATTAGCGTTCAGACGCAATGCCTCTGCAAGAAGAGCACTGTCATTGCCACGACCGAAGAGCTCCGGAATTACTGTTCCGAGATTATTGAAAGGAATGGGGAGTCCGAGGAGGAGAGATATAGTAGGCACAATATCAATTTGTTGAATCAAGCGATGGGGCACGGGAGCACCGGGAAAAATAGTATAAGGGGCTAATGCTGGTGGTGGAGTGAAATGAGTTGATGATAGTGGTGTGGATTTGCTGTATATCCATGTGGCTGCACTGGTCTCAAGATCTCCGTCACCCCCGTGGTCGCCTTTCCTGTCCATTCCATGGTCTCCTATAACCATGAGTAGTGTCTGGTCGTCCAGGGACTCAACGACGCGAGCCAAAGTGTCGTTCATCTGTTTGAGTTTCGTGGCCATTGTGGGGTGCGCTGGCCCTAGACGGTGACCTACGTGATCGACCCCCAGAAAATGTCCTATTAGAAAGTCCCAGTTGGAAGTCGCGTTCTTCTCTAGCAAGGGGAATAAATGACGAATAACACCGTTGTCTACTGAGTGAAGGTCCTCAACATTGAAGGAGTCAAACGGAAAACTCATGTTAGGCACAAATGATGTAGGGTAGACAGTTGTCCATGTGTCATCGCCCATGAAAGCAATCTTCGATCATTACTGCACGTGAGTCTCAGAAGCAGAGAGATGCGTCAGATCTCGTGCCTTTCTTCCTGCTTTGGTCATCTGATGCATAATGGAATCTTCAGCAATTTGACTGCCACCAAAATTTGAACCTGCATCTACAAAAGTAGGTAACGAGCCTGTGGTAATGCCTTTGATTCGTTGTAATGTAGCCGTAGGCGGGTCAGAAAAGGTGTTGAATATAAAGCTACGAGTGGGGTACTGAGCAGTTAGAATGGAAGGGAGAGAAAGAACATTATGGCAATATGACGACGGGATGGTCGCTGGGTTTGGGGAGAGAAAGTCGAATCTCAGGGAATCGATGATGAGGAGAACCAGACGTGAGTGTGTTGGAGGAAGAGTACATGTCGAACAAGTAGAAACGTTTATTAGAGAAAGCCGTTTTAAGAGGAAACCACGCGCGAAAAGATATAGTGTCGAGGCATGCAATAAAAGCACGTAGAGTAGGACACAAAATGCCAGCCGTTTCTTTGAGTTTAGTGCCATGCTCCGGCAGCCCGCCCTATGCTGAATTGGACCATTAGAGAAGTCAGAAATAATGTCAACCCGGAACTCACAGAGATGGCTAGTGCCTAATGTGGTGTTATGTAAACCTTCTCAGCCGCCGGCGTCGCTCCCATGACCTCAGTTACACCAAGCTCGATCCAACAGCAACCGGCGGTCCCTACTACCGACTTGAACGCCTACGAGCAAAGGTTGTTACTTTCTCCGGACCGTGAGCAGGAGTTGGACCTTGCTGTCCAATCCGAGGAGCTCGACCTCCCTATCCCCGTTACTGCTCGTATACGATGGATATACTTCATACTCGGTGCGGCAGTTCTCCTGCCTTGGAATGGTAAGATATGTCATAAATTTTTGTTATAATTCGTCATGACATCTCTACAGCAATTATCACTGCAATGCCATATTTCCTGAGCCGTCTGTCGGGATCAGTCTTTCAGCCTACATTCAGCTCCTATCTTTCTACTAGTTTTACTATGTCTGGCTTCTGCTTTTTGGCTCACGCGACTGCCACGTCCAGAAAGGTAAGGATATTTATGCAGTTCGTTGAGGCGTTTATTAGTGCACTTATAAATCTGCTCATCCTAGGCTCACTATTCACGACAAATACGCGTTTCCCTACTAGCTCTTACGATTCTCGTCGCCACCCTCGCAATCAGTACCTTAATTTCTTTACCCCCCGCACTCTTTTTTATTCTTATTCTCCTTAATGCCATCTGTCAGTCCTCCGCTGGGGCGTATCTCCAGAATGCAGTCATCGCTCTCGCCTCTTTGTTCGGGCCTGAAGCGATGCTGCCCGCAATGTCGGGCCAGGCTGCAGTTGGTGTATTGGTTAGTCTTATCCAAGTACTTAGTACTGGGGCGAGCATACATACGAGCGAGGCGTCGGGTGGTACCGACGTTGATGGAGAGGCCGCATCCGCGGCGCGTGCTGCTTTCCTTTTCTTTGGGCTCTCCACAGCGTTCTTGTTGTTTACCATTGCATCCCATGCATGGCTAGTCACAATGCCAGGATACAAGGCTGTGGTAGTGCCGTTTGAAGCCAAGAGAGGTGTCATTGGTGCTGATGAGGAGCGCGAGGCACTTGTCGGGGGGGCATTGGTTGACCGCCTACCACACAATAAGGGCCGTATAATGGAGGTAGCCAAGATGAACGCAGAATACAACTTCGCAGCCGCCTATGTGTTCATCGTTACATTATCAGTCTTTCCTCCAATCACGTCTTCAATTCGTTCGGTTCATCCTCCATATTCGTCAGCCTTGTCACACCCATTACTCTTCACCGCAGTTCACTTTCTGATATTCAACGTTGGTGATCTCATCGGACGCTACCTTCCCGTGCTACCCTGTCTGCAGTTCTGGTCCAGCAGATGGCTCGTCTTCATGGCTCTTGCACGCACACTTTTCGTGCCGTTTTTTCTACTTTGCAATGTACAACGGCCATCTTCTCTTGCCATGCCACTCACGGAAGGACCTGTGATCAACTCTGATACCATCTTCTTCCTGGTTCTTCTCTTATTTGGTATAACTAATGGATATATCGGCAGCCTCGTTATGATGGCCGCGCCTTCTCGTGAGCACAATCCACTCTTGAAGCACAGGCCGGAAGATGTGGATACCGCAGCCACTATCGCGCAGTTTTGTTTGGTGGGTGGGCTGGCGATTGGGAGCTTCATGAGCTTTGGAGTTAGAGGAGTGATTTGTGCGTGCAATCCATTTATGACGTAACGGTTGTGGAAATACTATAGTGGTTGTATTATATTGTTGTATGCTATAGATAATATATATTCTAATTCACATACCAGACGGGCCAAAGGCTCTGCATCTGAGCCACATGGTGTCAAGGTGCGAGCAACGGGAGAGAAATAGACTTAAGTTATTGTGATCTTCTTGCAGCATTGTCTAACAGTTTCCTTACGACCCTAAGGCATATCGGTTTTTTTATCCTATTGCATTTGAAATGGCATCAAAAACTGGCACATCACATTTGATGGCCATAATGCAAGTTATATGAATCTATGAGACGCAAGCAAAAGCTAGTCCTTCTGAATATGTCCACGTAACACCTCTTTGCAAGACCGGGGAGACCCAACGGAGGACAGAGACCATGCTGACTATGAAATTGGTCAAAATTTGTTGGTCAGGCTTATGGAAATTAAACAAAAAGGTGAATGGTGCCTATCTTCCTGCTTCAAGTCGAGTGATAACAATCAGACGACATGTTTCCTGGAGCGGGAAAGCTGATGCGAGTCCTAGACAGTCTTAACGGGTAGGAGGATGTGATGAGAGAATGTGGCTGATATATCGTCGCTAAATGGACAGTACTATACCAGATTATTCCTTTGACACCAAGGA
>QLPG01063099.1:0-10378 GCA_003314385.1 Gomphus sp. MG54 | reverse complement strand
TCAATGATTGATTTGGACGAGTCTAATGGCAAACCTGATATGGCTGAGAGCGAAAGAGTACTCTGCTGAGTGTCAGGGGATAGCAAGACGCCTCCCGTTTCAAGCCATTTTATCATTTCTTCTTCAATGTCGAAAACAATTTGCTCAGTTCTCGGACCCGATCTTCTGAGCTCCCTTCGAACTCCCTTAAGACTCAATGAATATCGACCAGCATTAGCGGACGCGGGATGGCGAAGTGGCCGTGAGGCAGAAGGTGCGGACAGGCGTCGAGGAAGGAAAGAGGGAAGTGGTTTGGGGAAGGTGGAACGGGGAATGGACAAATTCAGACTATAGTCTTGGGTTGAAGGTTTCACTATATGTAGATTTCCTGCAAAGCGAGCTACACGCAACAAAATTATGTCAGATCACAGCAGGAGTCTACATTGGCTGAAGGCTTCTTACAATTTTCTCTTCGTCTGACCCAACGCTTGCCCTCTTTCTCATAACGACTATCTGGTTTGACCTTCGCTTTCGCAGGGATATTTCTACTTTCTTCGACCAGAGGGACTTGAGTCTGTATAAAATTGTGGATGATTGCAGGTACTGTCAGAGAATCCACAGATGAATAATCTTGAGCAAGCATGGTAACTGTAGTGATCGGCGAAAGCCGTCATCTGCAATTCGCTACAAAGTATCCTACATCCCATACATCCCTAACAAGCTGTCACAAAACCATCAGCTTCTAGGTTTGGATTTGTTGGCCTGCTCTCGTGCGCGTCCCACCGTCAATAGCATCGCGTTGAATTTCTCCCAAGTCATAACACCTGGTCCATTTGGGATATCCTTTCGGGGCTGCCAACCACCTAACTTCAAACGTGTCTGTTTGCAAGTTTCATTATTCTGGATGTTCTCAGCTTCGGATGTTTTGGGAATGTCATGGCTTGGGCTCTCATACAACGGTTGTCCTTCAGGCCGAGTGGCCTGAACCGCATGTGTTCCCGTACTCATACATAGGTTTTGAGTATCCGAAGATGCTGGAAAGCATCATGATTGCTACCGTAAACATCAGCATCCTGAAAGAAACAAAATCACATACAGGCTTGATTCTTTGGCACTCGTTCTGTTCTTTCCTTACGTACTGCTTTTGTTTGCGTCTTTGTCCTTGCCCGAGCGAAACTTGGCTCTTTCCACGAAACAGCATCATGATCCACTTTTTCAATCACCACCTCGCCTGACAAATCTTCTCTTCGTCTCTTTTCTGGGGGTTCACCACTAGGTAATACTGGAGATTTCGTCGCTTCTGTCAGAGTCCGTTTTCGCTCGCAATTGGCCCCAATTGTATGCGAACCAGATGTGGTCAAATAATGCCCCTTTGACTTCTTTGGAAGATCGTTGGGTGATCTGGAGGCTTGAACCATGTGATCTTGTGTCATAGAGGTGTCAAGGTGCGCTGGGTACACAGATTTAGGTTGAAGGGCAGTGAGTTCTGCGACCGCTGGATGGGGTGGCGAATGACTTGTTTCATCCGAACTTACTAAGAGCCGATCTGTAGCCTCAGCGTTGGTATTCAGCTGTATTTCAGCGTGCTTAACCGTACCATGATCCTGTTCTTGTGTCACTGCGGGAACGTCAGTGGCCAGTTGCTTTGGTGTTTTTTGTGGCGTAACAGGGTAGGAGGGTTCCGGAATAACATTGTGTGAGGCTACAGATTGAGGATTCGGTTGACTGGGGACATAATGTTGTGATGCGGAAAGCTGTGTCAGCGACAGAGGGTGTGAGCGCGTCTGGGATTGCGAATGGGATCCGGAGATGTCGGAGTCCGGAACCAACACTACTGGGTGGGTCGGGGCGGAAGTAGGAGAAAGGGGGTCTTCATTGAATGTTGTTAGAGTAGGTTTCGAAGGTGATGGTGGGATGGAAGTTGTTGAACATGGAGGATCGTTGGTGTCTGTATGACCCTCATTTTCTAACAAAGATGACTTGACATCTTGCTCCTGGGTTTGAAGGCCCAAGTGACGATCGATATCAGGCATACAAGTTTCTTCTGTTCTGTTGAATCGTCGGCTAGGGGACTGGCCGACGTGTTCTTCCGACCCCAAAGAAGCTGGTGGTCTAGATATTATTCTTTCGCGGTTATCGAGCTTATCTTCCTGGTTCAAATTGGAGTTTTGAGACAGAGACCAGTTACTCGGTGTGCAAGGGCCGACATGACTTGGGTTAACATCAGATATAGGGTGATTCTCCATTAGTGTTGTAGTATGTTGTCCTGAGTTAAATGAAATTATAGTGAGTGGTAAGGCTGTTGTTGTGAAGACATACTTGCCTAATGACACATGTTCTGGGTTAGGTAAATGCTGCGTTGATGGAAGATCTAGACCGAAAACTGAATGTATGTCAAACAGTGATAAATGGCATTGGGTAGGGAGGCCAGACCAGTTACTTTTTCGAGACTCTGACGATGAGCCTCTAATACTTTGTGACATTCATAGGTTAACACCAGTCCCTGGCGTACGAACGTAAGGATAAGGATTGAAATAGGTCGCCTTGCAAAATCAGACGAGCTCACGAGTTCTTCCATTTTCATCATCCATCGCTCGTATTTATGTCTTTCTGTAGATGTTTTGGTGTTCAACCTTGGAGTTTTTAACATTGGCAGTGACGAAAGGGGAGGAATCATAGGTTTCGCCTTGTCGGCTAATTCCTTTTCTTTGTCAATAACGCGCTGAAGTCGTTCCAGTTGTAGTACATCTCTGAAAATAATAATAACAGTCAAGCAGTCGGGTGTGCTGCCGTTTTGTTACATACCCTCTATCATGCCTTAGATCTTCTAACCAACGCCGTATAGGTTCCTCCGTGTTTACGGGTTTGGGATCCCCAAACATTGCCTCCCCTTCCGAGCCTGCTACTTCGACTTGGTCTACTTCGAGAACAATTGTCGACTCATCTTCAAGACCGTGGCCATTCTTAGTAGGTGGACAACACTGGATAGGTCGTATGCATCTGATGGTAGCTATGCCCCACCTTCTGGAAGTAAGTCGACGACCGGCATTTCTTCTAATAAAGCCATGAGGTGCATAACTGGTCAACATGCCAACATTCGTGATACGAACGGAGCACAGTTGAAAGATTTGACCGCTTCCATAGTGAAGCGTACAGGTACAGAATGTAGCTTGTCTGATACATCAGCCCAGACCCACTGTTCGAGAGATTCTGGGAGGGTACGAAACTGTAGGGTTGCGTTCATGGTCAGCACAGAACTTGGAGAGAAGGAACAAGACTTGCATTAATGATTTGGACCTTTCCTTTCTTAGGTTTCAAGGATGAAAGCTGACCACCATTATCTTCAGCAAAAGCAACAAGGTATTCCAGCAACCACGGCTTTCGTATACCATGCGACATGGATGTGTATAGAGTTAAATGAACGCGTTCAATTATAGTCACGTGATGTATTGAGATCCAGAAAATATTATTATATGCGACGAAATCACAGAATGAAGCCAGACGTAAATCAAGTCACTGGAGCAACATGCAGTTAAGGTCATGAAAGGCATAGATGCCAGGGTATGTAAGTCCATCAGATCTCCCAACAAAATGAGTTAGGTCTGACGCTTCTTTACGTTTTGTGAAAGCCATTGTAAGCCTTCAAAGAGACCCTCTCCCGTTGTAGCACAACTGATATAATGGCTTTAAAGAGTGTAACGAAGAAGAAATTAGAGAAACGCACCTAGGATGGACATACCATGATCGGTCTCGCATGCGATGCAGACCTAGCTTTTCAGTCACCTCCGCTGGTGACATTGCTAATCGGCAGGATCAATGCTTTGAGTGTAACGAATTGCAAAACTGTTATGAACATACCACCAGGCAGATCCTGCTTATTTGCAAAGACAAGCAGTAAACACTCCTTCATTTCCCGATCGCTTAATATACGGTGAAGCTCCTGTCTCGCCTCGTCCACTCGTTCCCGATCCTGACTATCCACTACAAAAACAAGGCCTTGCGTGCCAGTGTAGTAATGCCGCCATAAAGGTCTGATCTTGTCTTGACCTCCCACATCCCATACGTTGAACTTGACATTCTTGTATGTGACGGTCTCGACATTAAAGCCGACTGAATATGGTGAGAAAAGAGGGAAAGACTTGGGAAAATTCGTCCAACTCACCTGTAGGAATTGTCGTGACAGACTGATTCAACTTCAACTTGTACAAGATCGCTGTGAGAAGACAAGGTTGAAGGAATCGCGAGGAATGACACAACTATGTCACGCACTTGTTTTTCCAGCTGCATCAAGACCCAGCATGAGTAGCCTCATCTCCTTATTGCCAAAAATCTTCCCTGTCAGCCACCCGATATGTTAGTCCGTATCATGGCATGTTCACTAGAGGCATACCCAGCGCCTTGGATAAGTTGGCGCCCATAGTTGAAGTTGTGAAGATGTGGTATAAAGAACGGCAGTGGGTCAAACAAAGAAGGACAGGTCAAACGGATGTTGGGCGCGAGTGGCTACTGTTAATAAAGCACTGTACTCGGAGATTGAATTTTTCGATGCCTCCAGTCAGCGTATATGCTGTGGCCAGAACCACTCGTTCTTTTGTAGATGTATGTACTAAGTTGGTGGCTCGTAGCTTCACTTCAGGAGTTGTTGAAGGTTTTACCGCTGCTGTCGGTAGCACGCCTTTGGTAGATCATCTGTCTTCACCCTAACCGGCTATCGCGACTTATTTTGCTACAGATTCATCTTAAATCTCTTTCAATGCAAACTGGTTGCACTATTCTTGGCAAGGCAGAATTCCAGAATCCGGGTGGTAGTGTGAAAGACCGTGCGGCTTTAGGAGTGATACGAGACGCAGAGGAGAAAGGTCGGTATGTGTGTTGCTGTGTCAGAGAAGGTATCAATGAGTTAAGAGTCATCATAGTTTAAAGCCTGGTGGAACTGTCATTGAAGGCACTGCTGGAAACACTGGGATAGGTCTTGCTCATGTTTGCAGAGCTAGAGGGTACAAATGTGTCATATACATGCCTGATACACAGGCAAGTTGCATTCTCCGAAAGCACATCACTCGAATCTTAAGCTGAATATTCTGCATTAGAGTCAGGAAAAAATAGATCTCTTGAGGATGCTAGGCGCAGACGTGCGGCCCGTCCCCGCTGTAGCGTACGAAAACCCTACGAACTATAATCATCAGGCACGCGACTACTCTAAATCGGTTCCCAACAGTGTTTGGACTGACCAGTTTGACAATACTGCTAATGCCCACGCACATTATATATCTACGGGTCCCGAAATCTGGCAACAAACTAGCGGAAAATTGGACGGATTCATTTGTGCTACTGGCACTGGCGGTACACTTGCCGGTGTTGGACGATATTTGCGAGAACAGAGTGCAGGAAGGGTCCAATCTTGGCTCGCAGATCCGCCAGGAAGTGTTCTGTATAGTTATATCTCCAGTGGAGGCAGGTTGACCGAACGCTCTGGAAGCTCCATCACCGAAGGTACGTTACATCTTCATCATCCAACACAGCCCCTAAAAATCTTCTGTTCAGGTATCGGACAAGGTCGCATAACCAAAAATCTGGGCACGGAGATTAACCACATATCAGGAGCCCTACACATAGCTGATTCTAAGTCTATTGCCATGGTTTACGAGTTATTGGACAAGGAAGGGTTGTACCTCGGTGCAAGCTCGGCCCTTAACGTAGTTGCCGCTGTGGAGCTAGCGCAGAAGCTCGGTCGAGGTGCGGAAATCATTTACTTCTTTTAATTCGAAACTGACTTGCCCTACGTAGGATCCACTGTAGTCACGATACTGTGCGATGGAGCCTATCGGTATCAAAGTCGGCTCTTTTCCAAGAATTGGCTACAAGCAAAGGGTCTCGCTGACGCCATCCCGAACCATCTTAAGAAGTATGCGGTATTGGACTAATGTAATGTGACAATGTTTGGAACCTGTGGATATAAGATCATATAGAATAGGGTGTATTTCCTGCCAGTTTCAAATCAAACCCGCTAACAAAACACTTGACAGTGTCCAATTTCCTTGTCGAGATTACCTAAATTTCTCACGGAACAATCTTGACCACTGAATGCCCCAACAAAGTTGTATATGTCAATCGAAATAGAATCTAACGGATATTGAGTTCCCAAGTAAAGTGTGTGAGCCAATGCAGGAGAGTCCTCTGGGCTTCCTCCTTTATATAAAGATGTTGGAAGATGTACTTATGAGTAAGTGTTGAATGCAGCAGGACCACAGCAGGACCCTACCAGGACTGGGTATCTGAAGGCATTGATATGGCCAAGGCTGTATATATAAATGGACATGTAGTTACAGGCACCTCAGTGAACTCCCCATTCACTGAGGTGCATATTCTTCTCTCTACATAGATAGACTAAGTGTAAGGGCAACCCCTGTAGCACTTGTGGACTGTCACACAATGCTATGAAAGGGAGAAATTTCTAAGTATTAGTTACTAGACTATATACATAGGGAAAGGGGTCTCACCTAGTAAAGGGGGAAATTTCTAAGAGGAAATCCTGGGTCCCTTGCTAGTGAGCCCTTGTCAAAGTATGATTCACTGAACCTCAGTTCACTCAGTTATACCAGCTGAATGTCAGGGGAACCCCCAAGAATAAGTCATGACTGAAACCCTACCAACCAAGGGCCATGCCTACTGACCGAGATCCATCCATCATATGCCTGACCACTACAACCAAGGTACACACCAAATGAGTGCTACAGTTGGCAGCCACCATCAGTGGGCATCACTCATGGCTATCACTCACATCCTCAGCAGTTACTGGCATCTCTGGCATCCTGGTTCCACATCCAAATGGTGTGAGGTGTTATGCCCAATACGAGCAGAGTGCCATAGCAGCAGTACATATATAGCCATAGTTAGGGGGTAAAGGGGTTTCTTAGAGTTTGCACTTTGGATCCCCCTTTGCCAGGTATGCTAGTCTTGTGTACATAGATCCTATACTAAGTCTTTGGATCCCCCTTTGCCAGTATGCCACCCTAGGGTAGAGTGTCTGTTTAGGTTGTCCTTTGTCATGACCTCACTGAAGTCATATCTGCCCTCATCTCTGGCTCAAAGCACATGGACCCATTTCCCTTTTTGGGATAACCCCACTTGTCTCACATGGTCATGCCCCTAGTCTCAGCCAATCTTGTCTATCCACCTACTTCAGTCTATACAACCTCTGCTGCCAATCCTCAGCTCTCTGATCAGCAACTATACCCTCCAACCGGACATCGCACCCACCATTCACTGGTCAAAACTTTGCCTGACCTTTATTAATAAATGCCTTTTAATTTCCATTCTCTTAACTCACTGATTGACTCAACCTTGCTTACCATTTCCTGAAATGGAAGTGCATTAAGATCTCACTCAAGATCCCATTCAGATCTTACAGTGGCTTGGTCATATAGTTCACTTGGCCCCTTGTACTTTTGTTCTATTCTTTCAATCAGAGATCTTCTCCCCATTTGTAACTCCCCTTGTTCCCAGTTGCTAAGCTCTACTGGAATTTGAAATATGTACTAGTATAAAATATGCATGTAAAGTAGAAGTTTGGTAGTCTGAATATCAACTTAGGATGTAAAAGAATGATGTAGTCATAATAAAAGTCATACCTCTCAAAGGCGAAGCAATGGTGAGGTTCAGAATAGGGTTAGGCTTCAACTTGTGTGTTACGCTATCCAGATCACACTGGACTCTAATTTTGTAAAGGTGAGAATAGAAATGAAGTCTAAGATGAACAGAAAGAAACTTAGTCGAAATCTTAGTCAATTATCTGACTGAAGACTGAACTACTGAATGTACAAGATCTTTATACTACTATTAAGAACTGCACGCTGGCATGCCTGACTATTCATTTCAGCCCACTCAGCCCAACTCCACTGTCACTTGCCTATTTGACTATATGCCCTCAGCCCATGAACTATATGCACCTTGTGTATCTGTCTTGGCATCACATGCACCTGTCAATACACTCCACTCTACGTCAATCTCCATATGCTTGCAAATCCATTTTCACTTCATTTACGTTTAATATCCTTTTCATTACATTCTACTCCACTTTCCTTATTTGCAATTCCATTCTATCTCTAATATCCGATCTGTTACTACGTTCCTTATAGAGTAACTCCATTGGGAATTGGGGTGACACATCACCCCTCAATGTCATGGAGGAGATCAAGATTAGGACATAGTATTTCTGTTCTTACTGTTCACAATCCTCGGACTTTCTTATCTATTATAGGAATCTAGTCAACTCCTTGTAGAATTGAAAGTAGTATAAAGATCTTGTACATTCAGTAGTCAGTCCTCAGTCAGATAATTGACTTTGATTTCAACTAAGCTTTCTTTTGTCTTGCTATTCCAAAATTAGGGACCAGTGCGATCTGGTGGGCGTAACATACAAGTTGAAGCCTTGCCCTACTCTGAACCTCACCATTGTTTATCTTTGGGAGATATTCTTTAATTACAACTACATGATTCCTTTATATTGTAACAGTATTATCTGACTTCTACACCTGATTGCACCTCTTTTTGCATATCATCTTTGCATATTACAACCATCATGAATACTTGATCAACTGTCTGTAATCTACCCTTCATTGTAGAAGTCCCAAACCAGTTGCAGGAGATTTCTCTACTTCAATGACTGTCAGAACAACCTTTGATTCGCAAAGCTGGCCTATCAGGTAGGAATGCTCTTTCTAAACACAAGGATGATGAGAAAAAAAAGAACCAAATGACAATAACAATGTTGACAAGGCAAACCCAAACCCTACTCAAGTTTTGAATCCAAACCCCACTCATAATTCCAATCCAACTCTTAATTCCAACTCTAGTACTAATAAAATTATCAAGGCACTTGTCGACCGATTAGCCCAACCACTCCTTAAATCCAATTCCAATCCTGGCCATTATGCCAAGATTCACAAGCCCGAGGTCTATGATGGCATGGACCAAGCTAAGCTCTGTACTGTTACGATGTAGAGAAAGGATGTAATCATAATATATTTAATCTCCTAAAGGCAAGACAATAGCAAGGTTCTGGATGGGGGTTGGCTTCAACATATTGCGTTGTGCCCACTAGACCACATGGTCCCCAATTTTGTAAAGACGAGACAGACAGAAATGAACAGAGGAACCTTAGTTGAAATCAAGGTTGATTTTCTGACTGAAGACTGAACTATGAGTACAAGATCTTTTATACTACTTTCTAATCTACTAAGAGTTGAATAGATTCCTATAATAGAATGAGAAAGCCAAGGATTGTGAAAAGCAAGAAACAGAACTACTACACCCCAAATAATGATCTCCTCCATGACATTGTGGAGTGACATGTCACTCCGATTCCCAACGGAGTTACCCTAAGGAACGTAATAACAGATCGGACATAAAGGACTGAGCAGAATTGCAAACAGATGAAAATGAAATGAAACGTAATGAAAAAATATTAAATGTAAATGAGGACGGAATGGAATAGTGAGCATATGGGATGTGATATAAATGAGTGAAGTGAATTGACAGGAGTATGTGATGCCAAGACGGATACACAAGGTGCATATAGTCCGTAGGCTGAGGGCATTATGTTGAATAGCAAGCGAGAGCGGAGTTGGTGCTAAATCCGTGTATTGGCACTTGGCTAGAGACTTCTGGAAGGATTTTTGGAGGGTTCCAAATAGTTTCAAAAGGGGGGATTCATATTCCGGGGGGACTAAGGGTCAGACTCAGGATCGGAATTGGAGCGGATGGAAGTCGGGAACGCCAGGGGTCTTGAGACTGTTCACGGTATAGGGTGGTACAAGTGGTTTGAGGTCACAGGGACTTGGCTTCAACTTATGTGTTGTACCCTCCTTGATCGTCTGTCCCTAATTTCGGAGAGTCAGAAAGTTTACTGGAACTTAATCGGAAACTATGACGCAGAATTAAGTCAATATTCATACTGGTGAATAGTCCAGTTGACTGGTGACTTATATACATGTATCTAGTCTTTGTACTATCTTTAACCAAGTAAAGACAAGGGGGGGAAGAGAGTACAAGGGGCAATATAAAATGAAGAACAAAGGAGTGAGGTACACGGTGATCCTGCATGTCGTCTATCAAAGGAGTGGAACCTTGACTTCAGAATCTTCGGAGGTTCGGAAGCATGGAACCTCAGAATAATGTATCGGACATCCGGAAATCGGTTATTCAGTCTTGAGTGATTGGAAAGGTCCCAGAAATGATGCGGGTGGTTGTGGGGTTTAATGTGGGTTTATTTGGTAGCATGGGCCATAACAGTTGGGCTGAGTGGGCTGAAATGAATAGTTGGGCTTGCCGGCATATGGTTCCTGACAGTATCCCCCCCTTACGGCTGAGTCCCATGAGGCTGCATGTTATAGCCCAT
>QLPG01063000.1:0-14927 GCA_003314385.1 Gomphus sp. MG54 | reverse complement strand
TCAAACCCGGTACGCTCTGAGCTTTGTCTCTACGACTTTGACTGGTACTCATATATCACCAGGTAACCTTCTGGTAAACGCAGACTGCGAATTAAAAATATGTGACTTTGGTTTGGCGCGTGGATATGCCCCCGGACCTGGTGGAGGCACCGCCAGCGCAAATCAGAAGGGTGCTGGTAATCAAGGATTCATGACCGAGTATGTCGCCACTAGATGGTATCGAGCTCCAGAAATTATGTTGAGTTTTGCCAATTATGTAAGTCTAATTATTGCCCTTGCTAATCCTCCAAGTTGATCATTGTTGCCGCAGACCACCGCTATCGATGTGTGGTCGGTGGGATGCATTCTGGCAGAGCTCCTTGGCGGAAGACCTATATTCAAGGGTAGAGAGTCTGTACAATTCACTGATATTATTTCTCTAGTTGACAAGTCGTCTTGTCATTAGTTACGTTGATCAGCTAAACCAGATCCTGCACTATCTTGGGACACCAAGTGAAGACACTTTGAGAAGAGTTGGTTCGCCGAGGGTATGGGCGATGTTTTGGTTCATCTATATCATCTTACGTCCTGCCAGGCTCAAGACTACATCCGCTCTCTTCCGATCAAGCCTCGTATCCCTTTTGCGACATTATATCCACATGCGAATCCGCTGGCCATTGATTTACTTGGTCAAATGCTTACGTTTGACCCTGCCAAACGAATCTCGTGCGAGCAGGCACTCAATCACCCATATTTTGCTGTTTGGCACGAACCATCCGATGAGCCCGTGTGCGATACCGTGAGTGCCATAGAAAACTGCTATTGTTGCATTCAGTCGGGTGTGGTAACCCAATGTCATTGATATCCAGCCCTTTGACTTTGGATTTGAAGAAGAGGATTCCATTGAGGGCATGAAGAAATTGATCGTCGAGCAAGTCAATAACTTCCGGTCGCTGGTCCGTTCTCAGGCACGTGCCGCTGGGCAGGCCCGGCGCCAAGACAGGTAAGCACCAGGCTCATCCCCGAGTATTCCGGATTAACAGTTGACGCGTCACCAGCCTACCAATTCCGACGCGTGATGATATTATTTCATCGCCTGTGACGGAGCATGCGCCCGTCAATGGAGCAACGTCAGGATTCACCGCCTCCGACAACGTTCCTCGAACCTCCAGCCCAATTATGGACGACCCTAGTGAAGAGCTAGAGCGCGAGTTGGCAGGTACCCATCTTAAAGCGTAATTCGTGAAATGAACGAAAGATCCTGGGATAGCGATGAATTGATTTAATGTAGGGGATGGTTTGTACTGGACGTGTGTTGTCTTTGACTAGCCGTTTGGTTCACAGTATCTGTAGTTTAACGCAAGATAAAATTTCGATGGCTAATAAAACTAGTAATGAAATGCACTCACGTGACCATTTTTGTAATCGGGATCCTTATCAGTTATAGTTAATCATGAAGAATTCACCAAGTTGCGCCACTCCCCTGCTTGAGGTACTTTACCTAATCTTCTATTTTTGGGAATGGGATCCTCCTATTTCTACCCACCTCGAGGGCTTTTCGCCCAAGCTGTCCTTGGCTCCCCGCCAGGCGGTGGCCAGCTAGATTCAACAACTTTTTACGACTTTGACGAATGACATGGCGAATGCCACAGCCCAACGCTGCTTTACTCAGCGTGCACCTTTGCCAGGACCACCGCTCATCCAAAGCGGAAATATAGTTCTACAAAGTATGCAGTCAATTGAATTTATTACTCCCTGTGATTGCTTATCCCCGTCACAGCCTACGATGTAAGCCTAGTCACACAACGCAGTATCAATCCTCATCTGTAACTACAGATCGGATGGATCGTCGCTGGAACATTCACTATTGCGGCCACAGTGGTATCATTCTGGCTCATTGGAAAGCATCTCATGTGGTATACGAAGGTATGATTCGTGCAGATTATTTTGTAGCACTAGTTCAATCAAAGTTCAATGTCATTTTATTTTCAGAAAAGACAACAGCGATGTCAGTGTATAATATATATTCACTTAGAGAATTCAACATATTTTTTTACAGACATCGTTCGTCTTCTCCTCATGGTCCCCATATATGCGATTGTCAGTTTGGCATCGTACGTATTCTGGAACCACGCCATACCTATCACGCTCGTTCGAGATTCTTATGAATCTTTCGTGCTTTACTCATTCGTCTACCTATTGCTTCAATACTTGTCTCCTGCTATTGAAGGCCAGAAGGAAGTATTTAGGAAAATCGTGCTCAAGAAATGGATTTTTCCTCTAGGCTTCGTCAAGTATCGACCTAGAGACGGGCTGTATTTCCTGCAGCTCATGAAATGGGTAAGTCTCCACATATGTATAGTTACGCCTTCCCTTTGCCCACCGCTAATATTTGGCGATGCGCACAGGGAGTTCTACAGTATTGCGTTTTACGCCCGACGACAACTCTCGCGGCAGTCATTCTCGACTTTATTGGTACTTTTTCATCAGTCTTAAAGCCCATCATCCCTGACCCCGATGCTTTACCAGGTCTTTATTGTGATAGTAGTTGGAGCCCTGGCTGGGGACACGTATACATCACCACCATTGTCTCGCTATCCGTGACAATCGCAATGTACTGCCTGCTTCAACTATATGTCCCCCTCGCAGAGCAGCTTGCCCCTCATAAGCCATTACTCAAGCTCGTCTCTGTCAAGGCCGTTGTGTTCCTCACGTTCTGGCAGGCCACTGCTTTATCTGCCTTCAGCGTTTTCGGACTCGTCAAAGACACTCCGTATATGACGGCGAATGATATCAACACCGGGATAGCTGCTCTCCTGGAGACTTTTGAAATGATGTGTTTTGCCGTCCTCCATATTCGTGCTTTCTCGTACATACCATACCGACCTGACGGACAGAGGCCCTCTGATCAAACCCCACGTGTACGGTCGTTAATGCACGCCCTCGATATCAGAGATATGTGGAGAGAGATTCGAGATGGTTCTGTTTATATGGGAAAGACTATTCGCGGTGCGGAGGTCGACGAAGAAGCCAGGAGGAGAACACACTTTGCGAAGGTTATGGGTCGCGATCGTGATTTCAGCGAGTCACAGGGGGGTGTGAAGAAGAATTGGCCGGTTGACAAATACCTTGACGAGGAGTCACTCCTTGACTGTCATGTGTCGGAGGGTTATAAAAGGACGGGTATATGGTTGAGTGACACGGCAGCTGCTTTGGAAGATGATGAGGCCCAACAAAAACACCGCGTCCAGGAGTTGGCTTCAGGTAAATCTGCATTGTGACTTCAATGTATTATAGTCTAACCTCGACGTTTACAGAGGCTGGGATGTTGGATAAGCTGACTGCTGATGATGTTGATCAGGGACATACACGAGGAAACGGCTCGTGGTGGAAAGGAATCTACGATCGCGTTTCGCAAAGCGGATCTGACAGAGAACGGGAAGAGAGGCTTTCTCCGATTCCTCAAAGACCATCGCATCACCACCGCAGAAGCCGCCTTTATCTTTCGAAAGAGCCTTCGCTCGACTCTCCTCCCCCTCCACCGTCTATCATATATGACTACTCCAGTCCCGGGAACGGCCCCTCTAGTGTACGATTCTCCTCGTCTTACCCGACAGAGCAGCTTGTGAAGGTTCATAATCAATCGCAAGATCCTCGTGTAAGCCACAATCGCAATTCGGGCGTCAGTCATGGTCAGATGGAGAAGAGGACATCACCCACGCAAGCAATAGACGTGATACCTCCACGACGCATGTACATCCCTCGCGGCCATCAGGTTAAATTGCCTGCTTCATCGAAACAGACACGATTTTCGGCAGTCCCACTTCCACCAGACGATCACGAGAGAAATCACCTCGTATCTCCTCACATTACAGGAGCGGATAAGCCCCTCCCTCGGATACTTTCCAATACGAATCCAGCTACGGTCCAGCAGCGTTCGTCCTCCGGAGGCGGAACTGACCTTGTCTTATCCCGGACTACTCACCCTTCCTCACTTCCACCGACTCCCTTTGAGCATGCATCGTCACGGCGACCTCGTGGTCCCAAAAAGAAAGCCCCTTCGAAGGGCCACTCATCACGCCGACATATCGTGCTGCCGGCTCTACTATCTCCCGCCCGTTACTCGGCGGTTGAAACGCCACGAAATGTACTGGAGCAGTCGTCCCAGCCTTCTTCCCGCCTTCATTCTTCCCACGATCCGCGATGGGCTGGTCGGCACCATGCATACTCACGGGAGGGACTCACTAGTCCGGCAAGCCCTCGATTAGGACCCTTTGGCCCTTTCCAGGCAGATGGACGTGAGACATTGGCGGCACATCGCCATACCAATCAGAAGGAATCCATTTCACCAAGAGAGCCTCTGGCAACTACACCCATGTCTGCTCTGACCGTCGGTACAATCGCTACACATGATACCACGGATACAACGCTAGCCAGAACAGGAAATTTCCAGACATGCTCCTCGCCTCAATCTTCCATAGTCGAGGATAATTATGTAGCACCACCTCTGAATATGCCACCAGAACTTCCCCTCTTGACGTCCTCCATAAAGACGATTCCGATATCAACGACACCACCAAGTTCTCCATTATCTCCTCGACGACTACGTCATACACGTGGCGACGTTGGAGTAGGGAGGAGACCTTGGTCATGACATCACGCCCGATTTATGACCCTGCATTCATGTATATTCTTATATATCCATCCGAGTAGTTCCTCGGGATCAGACACATTCTCGTGATATTTGTGTACTGCTTGTTACTATTAATCTGCTACTTTTTGTTACTAAAGAATGAGTGGAAAGTCCTTAAGTCACTTGGACACCCTGAAACATACATTATACTAATAGTCCACAAGTTTTGATCAATCCCACTGGATCTGTGCGGCATACTCTCTTATGCGAGACACATATTTGGGTTCAATTTCGTTCCCTGCTCCTGTGGCAACCTTTAAAATAATCTCATTCACAGCTGTCGACCCCAGGATGTCCTACAAGTAGGCGGTTGTACCAGTTAGACAACACTAGGTCAGCCCGTTGGGAGTACTCACGACATGATCACCGGTAGTGGCACCACCTCGCGGTATATTCACCTGTGGAATGTGAGGAAGCTAGACGAGGCGTCATGATGAAAATGCGGAGAATCGAGAGCCTACTGAGATGACCAACCTCGTATGTTACGACATTTATATTTGCGGGATTCCAGCGTGATCGCTTCCAGCCCTCCACGCACATTCCGCCTAAAGAGATCAAGGCAACAGTGCCGTCACCTTCGCCGATCCGCACACCATTTTTAACCTGATTGATAGTCCATAAATTAGGGCCAAGGTCTCTTAAAGCGAATATTGCAAAATACTTTGGGGATGGACGTGTCGTTGGAAACCTCGACATCAATCCAGTTTTTTCGCGACAATGGCAGGTCTAGCGGTCGGCGTGGCGTCAAACAAGCAGTTGTGTTAGAACAATCCGTCGCATCTGCATCCGGAGTCTCGTCGAACTGGTATTCTCCCCGCACATACCTATCGTGCGATGAAAAAGATAGTGGAGGCGAAGAGTGAAAAACGTACCAGTATGATCGCTAATACATAGCATTACGATAATCAACAACGAGAAAACTATGACAGTGCGAACTTGCCTCAGTCTCTTTGCCGTGCCCATAAACGCAATAGATTTTCATCGAAGGGGCATACGGCAACCTGGATGCCGTGGTTAAAAACACTACGCCACGGAGACATCAACCATACCTCGTTTCCAAAGGGTTAGTCCACTTAGTGTGATCTTGATTATTCTTCGCTAGTACAATTTCATCTCGTTCAATGCCAAATGAGTAATTTGTGGCCACCATCCTCTGATTTGTTAAAAGTAAGCGAACCAATGTGTTTAGAAGGTTTGAAGGCCTGGTTGAACTACCTGAAAAGAGCTCGGAGTATGTTCTAAAATGAAATTAGATGCTTCCTCCGCAGTGAGATTTCTTAGTCCAGGGTCATGGACCCCGTTACTAGGTCGAAAAGCAACAAATTGGCCGTGTGTTTCCGAAGCATCTGGTAGGTCATCGGCAGCCCATGTAGTATTACCCCAAACCGATGCTCCTCCCTGTTACATACGTCGGTGCCATAAAACTCGAATGCCGTAAACCAGAGTTCACACACTTTGATCCACATGCTGGCACTACCAGCCCAACTTCTGAAAAGCCTAGCACGTTCTTTGCGCGAAAAGAAACGCTCCAAAACTGGGCACTGATTAGGAATGCACGGCAGATATTAGATGAGACTGACCGTAGGCACCGGCAGGATTGATTTCGACTGTATCTTTCATCTCACCAGAAAGAAATGCGGTCATTGCCTTTGGCTGCGACGCAAGGTTGGCAGGATATTGGATGGTTAGTGAGAGGAACTGACCACACCCTGGATGGATTAATGGCGGTCAAGGATGAGAATGAAAAGAAGGGAAAAGGTACAAACCAAATGTGTGCCTGCAATAGATACAAAAGCTTCTATATGGTCCTTGAATTAAACCCGTGAGTAATGTGCAATCATCCGTATCAGTCTGTACAAACCTCAACCCAGTTAGGGCCTCCGTTGCCATACTGCTCAGCTTCTACCCATTTCAGACTAATAAAAGTTGATCCTTGAAGGATGTCGAATCATTGATGAGAAATTGACTTACAAATACTGCGTTATTTCCAGTGAATCAAAGCTTCATGATCGCAAGCGGATAGGTCTTACCAAGACAACCTAGAACATGCCATCACATGATAAGTGGGAGGAAACGCGCTCGCCAACAAATAAGCCAAACGGACAGTTGATCCCATAGAGTGCGCAGCAATCACTACCTTGAGTCCTTCCCTCTGTCTAATGATGGGTCAGTTACCACTTTTTCAACCCTAGCACAGGAAATCTCGTACCGAAAACCTTCAATAGTCGTCTTTAGACGACTGAAATAACTATCTCGGACTTCCAGATTATAACACGAGAGCCGCCAGTCATAAGAGGAAAGACTAAGCAAGTTGGTATCATAGCCAACAGCAGCTAGATTCTCAATGATTTTGGACCTTCAACATCCATTAATTCACAAATATATGTGTCAGAGAATGGCTTGTACCATATCCAATAACCTGCGTCATGCATTAGGCATACCGTCTGAGAGTAAGTTATGGGAACTCACCCTGAATGAAGGAGCTGGCACCATCGATCCCTTGCACTGCTCGAAGCCTGATGCCCGGGGGATCGAGACCAGTTTCTGGATCAAGCATTAAAGCCGAAATCCATTTTTCACGGTTGAGCATCACTTGTGTAATCATACTTGTGGAGTTGTGTAGGACATCACTTAGCAAAGTATCACGAACTTTTGAAGAGACATACTGATACCCTCCCCAAAGTTTCTCGCGGAAGTAAGTTCGATAGTCGGGTGAGGTCGACCATGATTCAAGCCCCTTAATTTGTATGTCAACTTACTCATCTGGTCATAAAGCACATTCTTACAGTAGAAACAATTCCAGGAATGAGGACAACAGGGTGCCGTGGTTTCAAACCAAGTGCATGCATGGCATCTCCAACAAGAAACTCTCTACCGTCGTTGTTCAATTTCCAGGGTTCAGGAATCTGACTTCTGATTTTGCTCCACTCTAACTCAATACTAGTCCAGTCAAGCTCAGGAAAACGAGGCAGTCCATATTGATCGAGTAGAAAAATTAGGTGGGAGTGATAGGGAGACGTCGCAAAAACACATAACACCGCACCCACTGTCCAATAATGGCTCTAGAATAAGCAAAGCAAATCATAGGATCCAACCTCACATAGGACGCCAAAAGGAAATAAAACCCTTCTCGAAGTCCAAACCGAATGCTACCCAAGAAAGATAAACCATGTATCATTCATATTTGACGCGACGAATGCGTGAAACTCACACGATGGGGGGTCTTACGGCGCCTTGTAACTTGTACATCTGTCTTGTTGTCGTCAACGCTTGAGGCTGAGGAAGAAGAGCGCGTCGGTAGTCGTCGACGTGATAGCGCCATATTTGGGATGCGAGAACCATCAATTTACGCGCCGACGGAGGCATCGATTGACTCTGAATCCTCACTCAACAATTCTCGAGTCTGGTTTCAATTGGCTACATATTTCCCAACTACTTACACCACAAACTTGTTAATCGTCCCTAAAATAACAGGCTTGCAACTGCTTTGAGCAGTTCCGAGCGCCAAAACACCCGTCATATGGAGGAACTCTTACAGCACTGTATGCGAGAGCTGGCCTTCGATGGGGATCTAGGTAAGTTGTGTTCTTGCTTAATCTTTGACTTTCGCCGCATTCGTTTGGGGCCGCATGTTCCTATTCTGGGATGAACGGCGGTTCGATTCCAGATGGGCGCAGTTTACTCCATCTGAGTATCCCACTGAATCCATAAACTTGTATAACTTCTAACATGTTCTGATGCCATTTAGGCTGTGATGTATCTCGCTTGCGGCATTTTATCCAGGGTTTTTACGCATCTCAACAATCTTCAGGTAATCAAAACGTTGACGATGCGTTCCACACCTTTGTTTGGGCTCTTCTCGTTCGTCAGCCCTCAGTTCGTGTTGGTCTTGTACCCGAAGGACATGCACATGAAGTCTACATTGCGCCTCAGCGGCGGAAAATCAAAGCTGTGACGAAACCAAAGAAAAAAATATTGACGTCTGAACCTCCACCATTCCCTGCCTTGGATGGGCCGGATGGACATAGTGTGGTAACCGATGATTCAACGTCGGAATTGTTTCCTGGACGACTCCAACCCATCCCAGAAGCAGTAACAAGCTCATTAGAATCTTTAGTTAAGAAGTATGGCAGTGGCCTTCGTGTTACTGTGGACCCCGAGACATGCTTTCGAGCGATAACAGGTACCCACATCCGTGTTTGTGTCTCTTATGCCTTACAATCACCATTCGGTACTAATACACTCACAGCCAGCCAAACTAAGTCCGATGGTTTACACAGCACTTCAGCTCATTAGTCGTGGCAGAGAGGCTGGGTTAAGTGTTATCGATCTCGGGAAGAAGACTGGTTATGATCAGAAGACATGCTTTTACGTGGTTTTACAATTAATCTCCATGGATCTTGTGTACGTTCCACTGGTATTTTTGCACCATGCGCGACGCACTGATTACAGTGGTTTATTCGCAGTGTCAAATTTAGCAAAGGGGGGCCTGGCGGTGGGAATTTTTGTATTCACAAGTACTTCTATTCGCAAAGCGCCTTTTGGAAGAGTGTTCGCCGCGAAGAGCATATCAACGAAGAAGAAAACATAGACGAGAACACTCATCCCGGAGAGAAATCAATCGAACATGAGGATTCCACTGGCTCCCATGCTAAATTCGATTTTCATCCGATTGACTCGCGACATTTAGCCAGCGCCGAACTTATCAAATCACGCGTTATCAAATTGCTCAAAAACTCCGAGAATGGCTTGCATTTATACTACAATCTCATCCTCGCTATTGTAAGCTCCGCTCAAATTAACTTGAAATAACATTATGGTTAAGGTCGTTCATAGGGATTCGTGAAACCTACTAAGCGGGATAGAAGGTTTTTCAACGTTCGAGTTCGAGAATTGATCAAGGATCATATTATCGAGAAAGTCATTGTACCAAAATCACGTCGGTCCTCAAACACTCTCTGTATACGCCTAGTGGCAGACCCTCGAAACGAAGGGACTGAAGGCATTGTTGTCCAACCTGGGGACGTGGGGGACGAGGAACTAGGAGAGATTTTGGAAGATAAGGGTGCGTTTCTTTGTGAGACATTTTACAGAAATCTAAACTTTTGCTTCTTTTAGAAGAAGACATGCCCTCCATGCCGGTTGCGAACATGACTATCCATAGACAGGTCTTGAAGTTGCTTGAACAAGCAGGTGCTGAGGGTTTAACTCTATATGTAAACTTCTACATCTATAGCTTTGAGTTAAAGACCGACATTTTCTCGCAGGATATTTCAACCCGCCTCGGAAATTTTGACAAGCGTACCGTGGAACTTCTCTTGCGTCGTTTAGAACGTATTCCGCCTCCATCACATTTAGCTGATCTAGCGACCTGTGAGCTCTTGGAAAACCAAGGCCGTGAACGGCGCCATCGATATTATACACTTAAGGGCTACCTTTCCTTTATCCGTAACGAGAACATCGATGATACAGGAGATGCGAGTAGATATACATCTGTAGATATCAGCCAGAGTGGTGGCTTCTATCCCCAAGATGACCGTCACTTTTACAAGGATTATGCCGCGTTGATCAAATTCCAGGACGAGTTCACGCAAAAGCGGAAACCTCCCAAGGAAGGTCCTTCGCGCAAGACAGGACGGCCGCGGAAAAAAGCTTCTGATACACCGATTGAGAAGCCAGTGGCACAAGATGAGACCACGGTTAAGCCACGAGGGAAAAGAGCTAAAGCTGCCCGTGACCCCCAGGAAAGCGGTGACAAAGTACAAATGGACACCAGAATCATCAAAAGAGGAACTAAACGTAAAAGGATAGATAATCCAGAACCAGTTGCTTCCACTTCAGAGTTCCAAATGCCCCCAAAGAAGAAGCGAATTGTAAAGAAGACCTTGGCACACGAGCAGGATCATCTCTCCGGTTCTCTGGATATATCCAAAAGTGCAGCTGTGCAGGTTCCAGAACCTTCAAGATCCAGTCACCCAGAGACTGTTACCGTTTCTCAACCCACAACCCCACTTCGAAATACTAGTCCCAGTAACACGGGTATTCGAAATTGCATTGAACTTGAATTGGTGGAAGAAGCTCATCTCGAAGTACTAGGACTTTCCCCATCGCAGAATAACGCTAACACGTCCTTGAACATCTCACACGAGGTCCCTGTCCTGTCTTTGGTGAACTCGGTCAGTTCTTGCGTCACCTGCATATATTGTATCTTATCTCTACTACAGCCTGTGTCCCGAGGCTCCGATGGAACATCCTCTACACTTGTGAAAGCGAGTGGCTTGAAGAGAAGTAGCGATACGTTGACTAATTCGCTGTCTAACGTCGAACAGCATCCCGCGAAGCGTCCAAAAACAGGACGGCCGAAGCAGCATCGCGCCAATGTATCTCAACTTCGTGCTGAGAATGAGATTATGCGTGTCGTAGATAAGTCTGGGGGCATCGCTAATATATCTACAAAAGAATTCTGGGAAACCTACACACATATCATATCATCTATGATTGAGGCCGGAGAATCGACCAGCATGCCTATTGGCTCACAGCCAGATAGAAGGACCATCGATAAACTTCTGGAGAGACTAGTTGACCGCGGAAAACTCAAGATGTTGACCGCAACTCTCATACCTCGTGTTACTCAGCCCCGTCTTGCGAAATTGATATATGATCCTTCAGTCTCGCAGGAGAGACTTGATGAATATCTGTCTGCCCTCCGAGAGGATGTTCCGGCACCCTATGTGCCTGTCTATAAGCAACTTGATCAGCCCATGCACTTTACGCGTCCCAAGCCTCGCCGTGCCTATGATCTTGTTTTCGCTGGGGATGGAGGTTCTGACAGCCAAGATAAACACCACCACGGTATTGGCCCATCAGGGGAGGATGACAATGCTACCCGGTCAGGATTCCATTCTGAAGCTCAGGTAGCAGCACAATTATATGGTTACTTGGTGGGGAGGGCGAAAAGGGCACGCGAATTGCATCAATTTACCCTCAGCCAGCTAGAATCTTCTGCACCTTCATCGTATATCGTTTCCCGGACGGAAAGGATCATCGCGTTTCCATACTTCGTCTACGAGCTCCCATTATCCACATACTGTGCCGTTGTTTCCGTTACAGTGTACAGTTCAGAGCTCTCACATTTGATGGAGACGTTGGAGGGTCGCCAGACACCTGTCAACCGTCTGCCACCAAATCTTTACGAGCAGCTGAAAATTGGGAGGTCAGCAGCACGAGGCAAGATTCACAAACTCTTGGACACTTTGGCTGCATTGAAATTGATTACACCGCTACAACCGTCAAACAGCACTACGCCTTACTTATCTTGTAATCCAAACGATGCTCATCCTGCTCACTTTGACATCGCGCCGACACCTGAGGAAAAAGGTACGATTACAATAACAGAGTCTTATTGGCATTTCAATTCCACTGCCCCTATTTATCTTTATTCACAATATGATTCTTGGCCACCGCCCTTTTATCGCGATATGTCCATACGAACTGCGAACGAAAGCATGCCGTTTTGGTCCGAGTTAGAAGATTCTTTCTCCAAAAATCATTCCATTGTTCCCGAGGCATCCACGGACAGTATTACTGGTCCTTGTGCATGCCCTCCTCGACTTATCCGTACTTTACGAAAAAAACAGTCTTGGGTTTCTACATTTGTCTTATCCTGGAACCAAAAGCAATACCTGAAACAGCGATGGACTGATCCCCTAACTGGTTACACTCCACTGTCTAATCAAGATGGTGGCCGTGACCACTTGGAGTACATTTGCAATATTATTTCAGCACCCTTCGATGCTGTTTACTCCTTCTTCGTCAAAATGAACGACTTCTTTACAACTCAAACTACAAGGATCGCTAGGTATAAACTTGAACAGGAGAGATTTCGACATCTTCAAGTGGTAGAAGGCAGGGCTTTATTGGCCAAGAAAGCTGCAGAGGCGCGGCAGCAACTACAGTCAGACTGGGATGCTCTTGTTTCACGGGTTCATTCAAGCCCTCTACCCCATGATCCTTCTACAAAGCTTAAATCACTTCGAGCCCGCTATTTGAATTCTAGAGCTTCCTTGACCGTTCAGCAATGGGAGAGCACTGTAAGGGAAGCGATATCAGACTCAAAGACATGCCAAAAAAAACCAGTCTTGCCTTCCTTACGTTCAAACCCTCGAAAGCCATCTCTTCGCACGAGGCCTTTGAGCCTGCTACCAGTCGCCTCGGAGCAGCAGAAGTCCGTCATTGAACTCATTGAACGTTACAAGGATATAACGATTACGGGACAGGTAACGTTCCAAAAGAGAAAAAACAAAGACACCCATGGTAAGTGTCTTCTGGAATTGCGTATACTTCATACATCACTTATTATCAGACAACGCCGATTTAGTGTCCACAACTACGACCGAATTCCCACGCCGGCAACGCTTCCAGTGGACACCAGAGTATGATGAGCTGGCACGCGATGCCTCAGCTGTAATCCGGGCTCGTTGTCGAACTTGGAGCCGCATGGATTGGACAGCACTGGACCAGCTATTCCCGTTCATACCTCGCAATAGTGTCAGACAGCGCATGACCACACTCAGACAAGAAGCTGGAGGCAAAGCTTATCTTCGTCTCCTCGAAGACAAATGGCATGAACTTTGGCTAGATCACCGAGGGACAGAGGAGCTTCCTGATGATAGTCCTGACCATCCATCGGATTTTAATGTTATTGAACATGTTGAATTCCTCCGAAAATATATTGACAAACAAGCCTTGTGAGTGTTTGTGTCCTCGAGTCACACTGTCTCGTTAATTACTTTTACGAACAGGAGAGCAGGTTTGTTGACAGCGACTGTCTCCCCAACTATTGGTGCTATGCTCACCAAGAATGCTTCCGACTTCTTGTCGAGATGGAATTTGGGAGGACAAGCGAGGCCTACCAATAAGATGTCATTCTTGTGGAGTTCAATCGGGGACGAACACCGGGAGAAGACACTACTAGGACAGGCGTTCTCTACTACAACGCAATCTTCCCGTCTGACTCCCCCGTCCAACGATTCTTTACTGAACGGCGTAGCTGAGTCTGCGCTCAAGGTTAGGCACACGTGATATTTTATTGCCACCCTCGACTCATCAGAGCATAGATGACGCTAACAACCTTTGATGAAGACTATGATGCCAAAGATGCTTCACTGTTACTTGAGGGTGTTGGCCCGCAAAATGTTCGTCAGGCTTCCAAGGATTTATTGTCCCGAGGCATTGTATCGCACATACGCGATAATCATCGTAAAACTCCTGGAAGGAAGTTGGAGATCTCAGACTTGTGGGTTGATTCTTTGTTCTGTCATCCTTTTTTTGAAAGACTATCTTCAGGAATGAAGAAGCACTGGGTGGCTCCTTCCGTTCTGAGTTCTTCTCGGATGCGTGTGCTATCGAGGATATCATCGAAGACGATGGTAACTGGAGAGAATGGACACCCGTTGCTACAGATGGAGAAATGGCGGCGTTCGTAGAATTAGTCTCCGGAGGAAAGGTATATATCTTTTATAAAGTCAAATTTTCGGTACCAATTAACTCTGCGATGGGGAAACAGGTTGAATTTCGTATTGATGTCTCAGAGGCCGCTGCTCACCTACAGGACCTGGACTGGAACAGCAAAAAAGTTGGTTAGTGTTAACGGATTCATGTCCTTCTCATGATACTTACTCTTGATGTAGATGATGATCAGATCGAAACTAAACTCACCATGCGTTGCCTTCCACTTTCGTATCCTCCAGAAAGCCCGCCTACCTCGTCCAGAGCTGACATTGAAATTGATGAGCGTAATTTAGGTGACCACGGCTTAAACAATGGAGTACCCGCGCCTTGTCGCAGGTTGTCGAAGGGTATTATCACCTGTATGGCTTGTATCACCGAAGAACAACATGAACTTTTGGCTGTATTAGAACCTGAAGAGAGGGACCTTTGTCTAGACATTGTAGAGAAATTGGACTTGGCTGGACGGGATGGTCTGAGTTATGATTCATTTACTGTGAGTTTACCCTTCTCGTGGCATATCCTGTCACTCAGCTAATTTTGTATCATCAGTTCGACCCACAGAGGACACAAAGCATCCGGGCTATCGTTCGTCGTCTTATTTCTTCAAAACGCCCTCTTTGTTACTGGGTGGGATACTCTCACCCAGTATTAGTGAGCCGGCGTCATATACGCGATTGGACCGTCTCGCTTCCGGGCCCCCTCCACTTCATATTCCCTCGAAGATGGCTCAACATCAAGGGTGAAC
>QLPG01062896.1:0-16069 GCA_003314385.1 Gomphus sp. MG54 | reverse complement strand
GTGTTCGGAGGTACAGAGACGCGAAGATCGCTCCCGCCGCGCTGGCGGCATCGGCGCAGCGGTAATATTACTTCAATGTGGTCGTATCAGCCAGGTTATGCCTGTAGAAGTGTGTTTGTATCCCGATGTTCCTACCGCATCCTGCTAAATGTGAATATCTTTCTAGGTTGATTCACCCGCAAAAATTCACTGGTCTTCACTTCCGGATTGGGAAACGCGTCTTTCTCACTGGATTGATGTTGGCAGAGGTGAATTTGTCCCACCAACAAATCAGCAGTGCGATCTTTTCATCGTCCACCATCCTCCTTTCGCTAACCATCCCGACTCTCAGGTTGTATCGCAAGTGAACTGCTTGTTACATGTAAAGTTGTGTTCCCTACCTCTCTCGTGTTCCCTTCTTCCTCTCTTTCCCCTACTCTGTACTTGTCTAGTTTTTATTTACTCTCTTCTCCTTTTTTTCCTGGTGAAAGAATCCCATAGTTTATAATCACTGGTTCAGCATACTGTTTGTACTAAGTACTGGGATTCATCATGCGCCGAAAATCATCTTGACCCTTCCCCGTGCTTGTACTAGCTGCCATGGAGGGGCCAACAACATCACCCGAGGACTCTTTCCTTACCGTAGTGAAATTCTTCTTTGAACCTATTCCTGCACGTGGACGACCGGCCGCTCCACGAGGCACAAACATGGGCCCAGTTGACTCTCGGGCTGGGGCCGATAGGTCATCCTCGATAAGCTTGAGTTCTTGACCACTGAAGATGATAGGCTCTGGGTTTAACAAAAGCTTTCCCGCTTCCTGTGGGATTGACTTGATCATTCACTTCTAATTAATCAAAACAATCATAAACCTACAGAAACACTGCTAAGCTCCACGACGGCCTCATTCTTTTGGTGAAATACTTCTATCCGACTGATAGTAGCATATTTTTCAAGTGTTTGTTGCAGTAACCCTTCTTGGGTTCCGGGGGGCAAGTTTTTCACTCGCAAAGACCGGCTGCGCCGGTCCTGAATAGCTAACGCTCCCTCTCTGGCAATCAAAAAAGTTCATTTGCCACGTGAGTCGCTTAATGGAAAATGGGAAGTACCGTTGACGAGACTGAACCCTGGTATCTGCGAGTGTAACGGCAATTCGGCGCTTTTTCAGTTCCTGGTTGTTGGCTGACAACGCGGCGTTTGCGGTTTCCTTTCAAGAGAGATGAGCCTTGCCATCAGATGGGGGAGAAGACTCACCACTTTCTCAAACTCGACGAATGCGAAGCCCTTGGGAATTCCCTTTTCGTCGAGTATGAGACGAATACCACTAATCTCTCCGAACTGTGGGAGCGTTAGTTTAAGTCACCTTGGACCTTTCTTATAGCCTAGACTAACAGGTTCAAACAATTTCCTAAGATCCTTCTCAGTGACCGTTTTGCTGAGGCCAGCAACGTATATCTCCCGTGCATTGGCTAATGCGTCACTTCGCTCTTGTTTGCGTTGAGGGTTCGAGATGTAGACAGTCAGTTTACGTCCAGGCCCAGCTTCATGTCCGTGAAGTGATAAGGCTGAGGTTGCCGCTGTCTGTAATAGGAAAATAAGTTTTGTGCATAATTACGTGCGAAAATTACACACTGGAGATGTGTATTGGACATAGCAAAACCTTCGAGTACTTTTGTATTTCTTGCTTGGCCACCGGACGTCAAATATTTCTCCGTGCTATAAGTAGTGAGTGGTACAGCGGATATTTCACGAGACTTTCACTCACATCTCCAAAGAGTTTCCTGATTGAAGCATCGTCGGTTGTTTCAGGGAAGTTTGTGACATACAGTGTCGATTGCCATGCAAGGTGCACTGCGATCTCCCTACCTTGCAGTAGTCTTTTATCCTTCGTCAAAGCAGGTGGAACACTCTCCTGGAAGACCTTTCAAAAAAACTCGCTGAGAGCGAGTAAGGTATGCCTACCCTGTCAATAAACTCGACTGTGGTGACTACTGAGCTTTCTAGCTCTGTGATCTTAATCTCTCTGATTTCGCCGCACTTCTAAATGTGAGAAATTTGTATAGTAAAGCGGAAACATTGTAGCGCACGTCTTTAAAGAGAGTGCTTATATCATTCTCGGTGACTCCGGAGATAAGGCCAGAAACAAATACTGTAGAGTTCTCTCGGTCTCTGCACCGGCCATAAATGCTTCTTGAACCTGTATCAGAACAGCGAACTTGCCTTTTTATAACAGACTGCTCATCTGAAGAACGAATGTTATTAGTAAGTCTGACTCAATTCACCCTTACGCATACCAATTCTAGCGCGTTTAGAGGACACCTCAAGACCTTCAGCCTCGTCCGCCTTTCTTTTAAGACTAGAACGGTGTTCTCCCTCAGCACTCACCACACCCACCGATTCAGCTCCTGTTTCCGCTACAGGAGCCACGGTATTTGAAGGGTCGACGAGATGGGAAGCATTCGCCCAGGCCTGCTGTATCGCCGCAGCTTCCTAGAATGATAATCGAATGCAAGTAGTTTGGCGAGCGTAATCAACTCAAATACCTGTGCTCTTTTCTTCTCCAACTTGGCCCATAATATTTTCACTTTCTCCAAACAGTGTTCGAGGTCATCCAAAGATCCATAAAGATATTCGAAGTCCTCCCAAAGTTGCCAGATCGCATCTGGCCAATCGATATCTTTGTAAGACACGTCCTTAAATAAAGCTCTGGCACGGTGATACTCGTGCTGAGCACTAAACATATATATCGGTAAGCAAGGGAAAGGTATAAATGCATGAATAATACATCAGTAATTCTGCATATTGACTCCACGCTAGGAAGCTTGACTTATAGTGTTTGGTAGTGGACCGCCATAGGGAGAGCGCTTTTTCGGGGAGTGGAGGCTTCGAGGTCATGAACTTAAGCAGAATGATATCGGCTTTCAGGGCTGAATTTCAACAGGGAGGACCTACAACCCCAGAGAGAAACTTTTCCAGTCTCAAGCGTTGATCGCCCTCCTTGGAAGCTAGCATTGGCATAATGGTGAGCTCAGTTACTTGAGTGGGTTTTATCATATAGATCTACCATTGCGAACAATCTTTATGCCTTCCTCCAAAGTGTCGACCAATTTGTCCAAGCCCCGCTCTGCAAAAACAAGGACAGTGGTAAAATGGCAGCACCACGTACCGGAAGAATTAAAATCACCTTGCCGTTTGTCATGTCCAGCTTTCGCTAACACGAGTGGGACGAATTGTTCCACGTTTTCCTGGACAAGGGACGTAGCGAGCGCCATGGCATACACATCTATCTCGGTCCCAGTTAAGCCATTACATCTGATTTATGAACCATCTAACCTTCCACAGTTTCGTGCTGATCATCGTTTATTTCTATCAGACGATGTTGGTTTCGGTCCGAAGAATGTCTGATCATGCTCTGCAAGTCCTCCTTCCGTTCCTAGCAGAAAATAAGCCTAGCTCACAACGACACGTCAATTAAGTGAAGACATACTATGATTCTGATGTACTTGGCCCAAACTTCGCCACAGCCAGGGACACACCTGATAGCCCTTCGAATAATGGTAATCCCTCTATGCTCATGACTCTGGAGCTGTTGATAAAGCTCGTATTGTCACTTTCGACAACTATCACAATACACCCACCGCATAATCAATATAACTACACCAATATGATTGCAATGCATTCTCCAGTTCGTCCATCAACTTCGGGTCCGAGTGATCTAGAAGAGCTTGCCAACGCCTGTTTCCTAAATCACTGGTGATGCGATCATAGAGAGCATCGAGCAACAGTGGAGAAGCAGATTTCATCCGACGCTCGTTCATGACGTAGTTTTGATACGCATCGAGTGAGGGTGAGTTACCCTGTAGGCCAATGTTGTTTAAATCAGGAATGGATAGGACAATGGGAAATTGCATTGTCGTTTAGAACAATACACTGCACTTACAAGGGCCAGTTCATAGTGTTCCCTACGATCCCACTCTTTTGCAGCCTCGGCGCGCACTATAGAAGCGGATACAAGACGATGTTCATATTCCTCCGCCTCGTAGTACGTACTCACGAAGGAGGAATAAGATTGCAGAGTTTCGTCATGAGCTATATAGAGTCAGGAAGAAGATGACCAGGGATTACAAATACACACTCGAATGTGGCTGCCTAAGCCGTTCCTGGAATAACGAATCTACAGAGGCTATGAGAGCCTTCCTAATACAAAAGAGTTCAATACGACACGAGATTATATAACTAAATTTCCCGCTTACCGTTCAGGGTAGTCTTGAGGTTTCTCTTCCAAACGAGCGAGTTCCCACGTAAGGAGTAAGTCCCATAGAATATGGCCCTTGCTTTCAAATCAGTGATGGAACAAGATGACTGGGTCCGGGCTCACTTGTGTCAAATGAAGAAATCCTCGTGAGACAGCTCTCGAAATATACGTACGCACTGCATCTTCGCGTAGCAGTGGCTCTAACATTGGGTTTGAGGTTCCTGGAACAAATGACGCGTGGAGAATTATGATAAATTTGACCTCTTTTAGCAGAATTGGGAAAGCTGTGGAATATATACAACATATATGTATCAATTCTAGAACTCGTAGTAGTAGCTCACATAGGTAGTCATCCGCAGCCTTGCGGAACGACTCCAGAATTTCGAAGATAAAGTCGACATTGATTGTGTCTAAGGGGAGAGACAAAGGCTCTTCCAAGGACTCAAAGCCATCAGGAATTCCAAGACGCTCTAGTTTTCGTTGCAGATACGGAAGCCAGACGTGGTCTGTTGCAGCAAGGAAGTTGGTCATGAGTTGCATGGCATCGTCAAGTTGATGGTCCAGCTGGGGAAGCGATGCGAGTTGTATGTGTTTAGCGTGCAATTCCATTGAGTAAGGGGATTTCGATAGGGAATTGAGGAGAGTAGAGAGTGATTCGAGTGCCTCTTCACCAGCCATGAGCGATTCGAGTGCCTCGTCAAACTCCATGACTGAATAACACTAAGGTCAGGTGCGATATACGTGCTAAGGTGTCTAGACGACAGTAAGACCAGCACCCTTACATAAGCAGTTTGGTTCTATCAACATTTTCATTGACATTCACTTGTGGGAATCCTTATTAAATAGCTTGTCTAGAAGTCCCCAAACTCAGAATAAAAATATATCAGAAAAGTGAAATTGGTCAAAAAGTATTGAAAATGAAAAGCTCTAGATTGTATTTTCCATGCTCCTGACAGTCTTTGAGGCTGCTTACATACTAAAAATGTGGCGGAAGTGATTGATGAGATACTGGCCTGGGGCACTCTGGAAGCTATGGAGGGCCTTTATTGCTGCCTGGTTGTTGATTGCAATCGCTGCATCTTCTATTTAATTCAGCTCTTGTATCATGGTCACTGTGAGGCTTAGGCTGACCAGCTCAGCCCCATAGATGGTGTGTTGAGTGTCTGGTCCAAGGTAGTGTGTAGCAACCTGTGCTGTGTTTAATGACTGTTTTATAACTTTAGAAGAGCAACAGATGACTAGATCTCAAGTGCAGATCTGACTGGCTGAGCATCTTATCTCAAGCTGTAGACCCCTCCCTCATGCTCCCCCTCTTCATCCTTCCCCTTGCTACTGCTATTAGCATCCACATTATCCATGCATCATTTTTTCTGTCCCGTGCTAAAGTGCATACGGGGCACCTATGTGATATTTGTATCATATTTTTCTCACTAGGGCAATCTGGAAATATAGATATATAACTTCATTTATTTGGTTTTTCCCTGATGCTATTAATACGTTCACAAGCTCATCCCAATTCCAACAATCTATCACAGACAATCGTCCTGCATTCATGCTCATTGACACAAACATCCTCTCCATTCTTGCTCTCCCCATCCTCAGCATGTGTAACTATTGGTGCATCATGAGCTTGTTGACATATGCATGGCAGAGCAAGCCCATCTGTGGCTTTGATGAGTTCGGTTAATTGGTTATGAGAGCCTACAGATACCAGTAGATACAGCTTTTGAATGGCAGGCACTGGCTGGGACATCCTGCAGTTTAATGTTACCTTGGCAGCAAAACCTCCACTCAGAGGCTGTTTATGAGCCTCCCTGCAAACGGTAGATTCTGCCTCTGTAAATGGGCTAAACTCCAGTGGCATCCAATGTCTATATCAATTTCAGATTATATGTGCCTCTGAGTATTGTGTAGCTGTTGGTGATTTTGACTATTACCATGCACCCAGTCCTCTGACACTAACATCAAGGCACTTCCTTAAACCTTCTTTTGTCTCTCCAACTTCCCAATTCTCCTGTTTACACCTCCCCACCCCGAAAAATGGACCAATGCAAACTTTGGCGATAGCTTCAAACATATCTTTAAGTACCCAGTGCAACCTTGAGCCAGTGAGCTCAATTGCTGGTTCTGCATTAAATTCTAAAAGATGTACTCGAAAGCGAGAGCCAGATTGTATGTTAGCTTTTCCGGGAGATATATGAGTGACGAGGAGGTCCGCTCCGAAAAGTTCAAATGCATTTTGAAGAGGCTGCAACACATGAGCAATCTCGTACCAAATTGTTTTTCGAGTATGCTAACCTGAAAGTGAACAGGAGACGCAAGCGCGGCCCTGAAAGCCTCAGCAAGTATATCTGCTGTCTGACTCGTGATGTCTTCAATATCAGAATCTCTAAGGACGGCCTTATCGTCGCCGGATAGTATGGAACATCCGGTAAGCTCTGAAAGCAACCAGACACCTGCCTCGCCACGATCCATCTGCAAAGAGGTATTTGTAAGGTGTGGACTCAAGTCTAAATTTCCATTGGAATCATAAGAAGGCGATGAATACGGGACAGCAGCAAAAAGCGCAAGAATATGGGGCCAGAGATATAGGGTTAGGGCCCCGGAAGCGATACAGTATGCGCGTAGGTGGAACTAGGGAGAAGGTTAGATGGGGTGGAAAGTGGTTTATTAACAGACTTTATACGGAGGTAATTTGTTGTGCGTGTTGATCTGAAAACTAGGAAGCGTCTGTGATGGATTGAGGAGAAGAGGATGGGTGAGGTATTCCTGTAGGTTGTATTTTGAGAGTAAACAGTGAACTTTGAAGAAGGCTGCGTACTTGAATCACAAAATGTCTAAGATGAGATGTGATAATGTCCTGTGCTCCCCCTTCTGATTCAGAGTCTGACTGCTCGTCAAACTCCTCGAAAATTGCACGGAGTGTTTCTTTAGAATCAAAAAGACGGATTCCGTTGCCACGGTCTGCCATGCCTGGTTTTAAGATGAACCATTTCCCGGTATTGTTGTCGAGAATAGAAGAAAGGTCCCAAAGCTCGTCTGCGAACTGATCATCGAGTTCATCCGCCCAAGAAATCTCAATGTCCCAGCTACGCGGAATGCAAACTGAAAGAATAGAATCCGACTGCTTAGTGACATAAAAGGTAACAGCGCGATGAAAATAATGTTTCCGAATGAGGGATTTGCGAATGGTGTAAGAGGAAGACAACACAAGCTCAGGTCGTGTATGTGTAAGTTCGTGATCCAGTGAATCGTAGCTGCAGTATTGCAACAGGCTCTCTACAACAGGACTCGAGGTTGGGGTATCTGCAATTACAATAGACTCGTCGAGCTTTTCGAGCGCGTTGCGGATGAGTGACTCGGTCAACAGCGCACTAGGGAAGGAAACGACTGCCAACATGATTAGTCATCTAATTTCCTACTTTCATCGATGCAGAGCCAAAACATCTAAGACGATGGGGTATCTATTGTCGCTGCAGCTGACCTTCACACAGGGTCTCATTCTTGGCCAGCTCTCTGTTTTGTTCCTCTTAGCAATTGTCCTCAAATACCTTTTCCTCGTGTCCGATCCCTCGACGACTCAGCACCTTCCCACTACTACTACCAGTCCTCGCCCGCCACCAAAGCAAGATGTCCCTTGCGAAGGCGGTAGCGAGAGCACAGAATGGCTTAATTTAATTCTTAACGAGGTCTTTAGCTTCTCGTCTCGTGTCATTTCTTGTGCCTCCATTAACAATTCCTAGATCGTGGAAACCTATCGTGCCGAGCTGCGCAACAATCACACTGGTCCAGAAGGCGACGAGTCAGTTCGTTCTAAGGTGGAAATGCGGCTTAATTCCATGCGCCCTGCAGGATTCGTTGTAAGTGAGATTTTCTCTCTGATTTACTCATGCACTCACAGTCGCACGAGGATCCCATACTCGTGCATTCCGTAAACCTAGGCTCTTCAGCTCCCCATCTCTCCAATGTACGGATCCATGCTACTGAGAATCCCTCGAATTCGCCGGTTTGTATGCATCCATCGCTGTGTAAAGTCTCTAATGACACATGGCGCCAGGAGATTGAACTCGACATGACTTATACCGACACTGCGTCAATATCGTTCTCCACCTCTGTCCTTTTCAATTATCCATTCCCTTATTTTGCCCGCCTCCCGCTATCCCTGACGCTTTCTCTTTCTCTATTTTCTTCCAAAGTTCGTTGATAATTTCCCCGCTGCGTTTGATTCTAGTCATTCACATCATTCACCCTGCATAGATCATTTTGACACCCCCGTGTCCAACATCGACATCTCCAACTTTGACTGTTGCGCTAGCACCATCTTTCACCCTAGACCTCAACATCAACTCCCTCCTCGGCAGCCGTGCCAAGCTTGCCGACGTGCCCAAGTTGCACGACATGATCCAATCACAGATCAAAAAGACTCTTGCATCCCGCGGCTCGTGGACAATTGTATTACCTGGCATTACTCGTCCCATAGATGGGGATTTTGATCAACATTACCCTAACGATGGAATTGGGGTGAAGCTCGTCAATGATGATCTAGGTCACCCATCAAACGCATTGAAGATTTGAAAGCTTGTATTACAAAGCAAGACACATAGATCATATCCACTGATCACCTCACGACATACAGGTTCAAGAGTTGAAATAACATACAGCAGTCCATACAAAGCTACTCAACTCATTTCCCCGATTTCCAGCTCATCAGAGGAATCAACCTCCATTCCATCTGTGCCTAGCGTGGAATCATGATTTGGAATAATCACGAGGCGATTGTGCGGCCCGTCAAACCTGACTCTTATGACTTCCCCGTCTCGAATACGATCCTCCAGTACGAGTACCGATAAGGGGTTGAGCAACTCAGATTGAATGGCTCTGTTCAGGGGACGGGCACCATAGTTGGGCGAATATCCGATACTGCCCAAGTAAGTCTTGGCCGCATTGTCGAGATCAAGAGTCATTTTACGTGGTGCGAGGCGTTGTTGGACCTCCTTCAAACGCACATCGACTATTTTCATGACATCATCGCGGGAAAGTGCGCGCTGTAGAGAGTGAGCCTCAGTCAGGTGCATTAAACAAGGCGACGTACGAAGAGAATTATCTCGTCAATTCGATTGATATATTCTATGACATCAGCAAGCTTAGCATATTCGGAACTAGGGAAAAAATTGGTCTCACCAGGGGGAAAATGTGCTTGGATGGAGGCCATTACCATATTTCGTATCTCTGGTTTGATTGGACCACCTGTCATGTCTGTCAAAAACGTACTGCCCAAGTTACTGTGGTAATATCAGCTTCGTCATCCATCTCGGAAGGCATCAACGTGGACATGCCTTGTCTGTACTATGACACAGTTGCGGAAGTCCACGACACGACCTTGGCCATCTGTGAGGCGACCATCGTCGAGAACTAACGAACGTATGAGTCCCCAAGAACCAAAGAAATGAACGAATCAACCTTGCAAGAACAGAGTTACGAACTCGCGGCAAGCTTTCTCAACTCTGAACGTAGAGACCATTAACGAAAACCTAACTGAGACACCAAAAATACTTACTCGTCAATCAAGACGATGCAATATGGCTTTCGACGGACGTATTCTGTCAATTGTCCACCCTCAGTGTGACCAACGTATCCAGGAGGAGATCCTATCAGACGCGAGATGGAGTGCTTCTCAGAATATTCACTCCCATCTATGCGGATCATAGCGTCTGGGGAGTCGAAGAGTACAGTGGCCAACTAAAGATAATAAGCCCAAGCAATTCGCCGAAATTGTGGAACTCACAGTCTTGCATAGTAAAGTCTTGCCGGTCCCACTTGGCCCACACATGAGGAATGACGCTATAGGCCTGGCGGGATTGCCAAGCCCACTTCTCGACAGGCGAATAGCATTTGCAACAGCTTTAACAGCCTCTGGTTGACCCACCACCTGAAACGACAAGTGAGCATGCACAGAGCAGGGGAAAAGACGATATGCACGCTTTGTGACAAAATCTTCTCCATACGTAGGAGCTTTTCTTTCTCTGTGGACATCAAGCGAGTAACTGGAATTGACGTCCATCGTCCGACAATTTCCGCGATGGCTTCTGGAGTAACTGTGTCGCTCCCACCGCCAGCGGCAGAATCTTCTTCAGCTTTACGTGCCTCCAAGGCAGCTAGTTTTTTGTTGAGATCAGGTAATGCATAATATCGCAAGTCTGAAGCGGTTGCAAGATCATATCTGCATATCAGATCAACTTTCAGAAGTACAACAATGAAGTAAAAAAAATTAGAACCTGCGCTCCGCATCATCTGCTTTGGCCTTGAGCTCGTCGATTCTTCGACGGACCTCAGTGATCTCATCCCCTCGCCGTTTTTCATTCTCATACTGAGCTTTAAGTGGCTGAAGTTGGTCTTCAACTTGGGCTATGGCTTTGCGGGCTAGCTGGAGGCGCTCCTTGCTAGCCTGATCACTTTCCCGCTGCGTAGTTACGTCAGAGATGTTCCACAAGCACATTGCAGAAATTAGTCACTTCTAAGGCATGGATTTCCACTTCCAGTTCTAGTTTGCGTCTTTCCAGTTTGTCAATAGCTTCAGGAGATGTCTCGCGTGTAACACGGACACTGGTAACAATCACTGGATGAGCAATGCGTTATAGTCATCGCCACTTACCTAGCACACGCTTCGTCGACAAGATCGATTGCTGCATCAGGAAGTCGGCGGGCAGTCAAGTACCGATGTGCGAGAGTCGCTGCTTGAATTAATGCACCATCCAATATTCGAACCCCATGGTGAACCTCATACTTCTCTCGAATGCCACGTAAGATGCTGATGGTTTCTGGTACCGAAGGCTCGTTAACGAGTACTTGGGCGAAACGCCGTTCGAGAGCTGCGTCAGTTTCGATATATTGGCGGTATTCGGCCAGTGTGGTGGCACCTATGCAGTGCAACTTGCCACGAGCAAGAACAGGTTTGAAAAGATTGGCTGGGTACAATTGTAATTAAAAAGTAAGAGTGAAATTTGAGAGATATACCTGCGTCCATTCCCCCACCCTCACCACCTTTCCCGGCCATAATCAAGTGGAGTTCATCAATAAAGAGGATGACACCGACACCCTCATTAGCACTTTTCTCCACCTCTGTATAATGGATGAATAAATTACAAGAGCAATCGATGAAAAGTGATTAAAATACCATTTAAAACTGACTTGACCCGTTCTTCATACTCTCCTCTATACTTTGCTCCGGCCATTAACGCCCCCATGTCAAGACCTTATCATGTTGTCATTTTCTCGGATATGACAGAAATAGTTGAATAACTGACTATAGAGCCTGCCGATCAAGGATGCAGGAACGTCGCGTTTGACAATTCGCTGTGCAAGCCCCTCCGCAATGGATGTCTTTCCCACACCAGGCTCACCAATGAGTACGGGATTATTCTTTGTTCTTCGACACAATATCCGAATAACCCGTCTAATTTCATTGTCCTTATAAAGTGAAAATGTGAAGGTGAGTAACGTCTGGGAGATCAAACTACGCACTCTCCCAATAACAGGATCGATTTTTCCTGCTTCCGCCAGCGCAGTGAGATCAATGGCATACCTAATATAAACTAAGTAAAGTGGTTGAAATAAGGAAAATGGCATTTACTTGTTCAAGGCGTCGAAGCCTTCTTCAGCATTTTTACTCTCGATACGTCGGTTGCCTCGCGCCTGTTCCAAGGCGGTCTTAACAGCCGCTTCGGTTAGGCCCGCTTCTTTGAGAACAGCGGAAATGCTTGGATCCTTGATGAGAGCCAGCAGCAAATGGTCTTGAGCGATATATGAGTCATGCTGGGGTTGTGATTGGTCAAAGTCTAGAGAGATCCACATTAAGATTAACAAACCATAGTCTTTTGGATAGATTGAGCTTCTCGAAGAATTTTCGAGACTGCCGAACTAAGAGACGTTTCGTCTGGAGGAGGATCTTGAGTTGGTAACCTGACAAGAATCTTCTGGATACCCCTGTTCACAGTAGACTGTGGTTCGTATGAGAGAAGGTATCAAGCAGCAGATAATCGACGTACAGCTTCGCCTCCTGCCTTCGAAATGCAAGATGCAAATAAGGGGATGCTGCCGGCATGATTGCCTTCAGGAAGAGCACCTGGAATAGACGAATGTGCGCCTCCACCCTCATTCAAGAAAGCAGAGGCCAGGTGGGCGGGATACACTAGTGCTCTAGTCAAAAGCTGAGTTGATTTGCAACCGGGAAAAGGCATACCTTGGGCATTAGCATAGTCTTTAGCAAGTTGGAAGGCTGTCTGCAATGTCTGTTCAGTCTTCTGGGTGAACTCAAAGTTGGATGTCATGTTGAGGTTGCGGCCATTGAGAAGAGAAGTTTCGGTTTATAGGAAACGGGTAAATGTTATTCGCGAAAGTTGCCGAACTTTCAAGCACATACATTGCAAGCGCCTATTAAATGACTGTGATGTCATACATACAATGCTTTTTCGACTTACTCGCGTTGCGTACAGGACTGTTGTTCCACTCGCTCGTAGCAGTGCTAGGCTGTACTCTTCAACACCATGCCCATCATGTGGTTCTAAGTTACCTACAGCTTTGCCGACATGCCCTAATTGCCATTACATAGCTCCCATACCCAGTTCCATGTCGTATTTCAATTACTTCAACCTCTCAACCGCTGATTCCCCAAACCCATACACACTTGACCCTCGAGATTTGCGGCGACGGTTTTTACGGGCACAGCGTGTCTGCCACCCGGATGCATGGGCGCAGAAGGGCGAGGTGCGCCACGCTGCTCCTCAAGGGCCAATTTCACTAAGGGAACCTTCCAGCGAGAATTGGCATTAGCAGCTGCTCAGTCTTCACAGTTAAACAAAGCATATCAAACCCTCTTGTCTCCTCTCGACAGGGCGCATTACATACTCTCTCTGTACGGGGTTCAAGAGAATGAAACTGAAAAGTTACAAGACGATGATTTTATCATACAAGTCATGGAAGCACGTCAAGAGGTCGAAGAAGCTACTGACGCTGCGGGACTCAGCCGAATCAAGAACATCAATAAAGGTAGTCCTTTTTTTTTCATCACCCGAGACGACGAAATGACATTCAAATGCCTCCTCAGACAGAATCGACAATACTATTAAAGAATTAGAGCGCTACTTCGGAGAAAAGAATTGGGAGGCGGCGAAGAAGACTACAGTACGACTCAAATACTTGCTAGGCATCGAAAATGCCGTGAAGGAGTCCGCACATATGTAGTTCATCTTAAGAATCCTGGGATTAGAGATATGGAATCTCTTTTTATTATCGTCTCATTAGGAGGTAGACAGGGTCGCCTAGAACGATATTTTGCAAGTGGCGGTGAGAACCAGTAAGAGCCATCAAGAGTCCGCCGAACGACGCATATGCGGTTCTGAGGGAGGAACATAAGACAGAATAAAATAGAATGAAGACAATGTCACCCACACAATTTCCCCAGCTTCACCATCAAATTTGTATACCTACATCATATTAGTCCCCAAATGCATGTGAGAAGACCGATTCACACCTTCCCATACATCACATATTCATAGTCTTCCTCCAGGCCACGTCTTCCTTTACCATCTGGCCGCCAAACATCCCTATCCTTGTCCTCTTCGTCTAGACCATCGACAACAACACCCACCGACGGACCGCTTCGGGCTAGGGAGGATGCAAGCACAAAAGAAAACTTTTCATCCTTTCGCAAGGGATATAACTCGACATTAAAGTCGAGAGTCAATGACATGTCAAAATTGGAAGATTGCGCCGTCAAACGAGACACTGGGTGTTACGTAAATAAATGTATTTTTTTAAATAGGAATTGATTCTTACCTCTGTCAAATTTCTTTCCCTCTAAATCGATGCCATTGATTGTGAAAAGGTCATCGAACAAGACGTTTGAAGGGCCTGAACTCATGGAAAGGCGTCTTTAAACTCCGACTATTTTCCACCATTTTTCTACTATACTCTAATGAGTGCTTCCTCTCAAGCCTCACGCAAACGGTCCAAGTGGGATGAGCCCGATGATGGCAGTGTGCAGGATATGCCCCCACCTCCACCACCAAAGCGACGTGCAAAGAGTACTCTCTCATCTCGTGCTGTTACTCCTGCCTCTCCGCCTCCATCAACCACGTTTGTTTCACGTACAAGTATCTACGTACCACCTCGCACAGCTCATCCTCCCCTGTTACCTTCTCGCTCTGTCTACGCTTACGAACGCTTGAATCAGATTGAAGAAGGCTCATATGGAATTGTGTTTCGGGCTCGTGACAAGAAGACCGGGGATATTGTCGCCCTTAAAAAGCTCAAATTAGACGAAGAGAAGCATGGTTTTCCAATCACTTCTCTCAGGGAAATCAATGCTCTTATGGCTTGTCGACACGAGAACGTGGTAGGGATCCGGGAAGTTGTTGTTGGAGAGACATTAACACAGTTCGTCGGCTCACGAACTCGATTGCCACCATTATTTCTGAATGTATGTATCAGAGTGTTTATCGTCATGGATTTCATCGAACATGACCTTAAAACATTGCTTACACTTATGCCGAGTCCATTTCTTCAATCAGAAATTAAGACCCTCCTTCTACAACTCTTATCCGCTGTAGCCCATTGTCATAGAAACTGGATCCTCCACAGAGACCTCAAGACCAGTAATCTTTTAATGAATAATCGTGGTACCATTAAAGTGGCAGACTTTGGTCTTGCAAGGAGATTCGGTGACCCTGTTGGCGTTGGGGGAATGACCCAGCTGGTCGTCACTCTTTGGTATCGGTGAGTTGCACACCACAACCCTTGCAATACAGTATATCTACCCAGAGATATCAACCAAGAGCACCCGAAATTCTCTTAGGCGCCACGGAATACTCTACAGCCATCGACATGTGGTCTGTAGGCTGCATATTTGCAGAGCTACTTCTCAATGAGCCGTTATTCCAGGCCAAAGGAGAATTAGAGTTAATCTCCATGATCTTCAAACTCCTTGGCCCTCCGACACCGTCGACATGGCCAGAGTATAATACCTTGCCACTTGCCCGCACGATTTCCCTCCCGCCTTCGCAAGCCCCGTCTTTCCGCCAAAAGTTTTCTTACATCACTGCCGCGGGCATTGACTTACTGTCTCTCCTGCTCACGTATGATCCTGAACGTCGCATAAGTGCGGAGGAAGCACTTCGACATCCATATTTTTCGTGAGTAATTAGTCGTTTGGCAACACAAATCTTTAAGTTAGAGTGATTTTAGAGAATCTCCCTTACCAAAACACCCGGACTTATTTGGCTCCTTCCCTTCATTAGCCGCTGGAGAGAAGTGAGTCATTTAGAACGTTTACTTGATATGGTACTGATTCAATTTGGTGGTAGGAGAAGGAAACCTTTCGAATCGCCTTCTGCGCCACAAAGAAAGGCAGACTACAAACTACTTACCGAGTTCGACCCGGTCTGACCTACGTAGTATTTTATTGTAATTATCGGAGACCCCGTGCTATTACATGCTGAAGGCAGCGCAGCTTGGGAATTCGTTCCTCTTACTCTTTTTATCGTTGATCCAAGCTCTGATTTCCTTGAAATATGATCTCGTCGCATCCAAGTCCTGACCCATTTCTTCATACTCTTCCTTAACCTCGTCAAGCAGAAAACGATATTCTCGGGCAATATCATAGAGTGCGACTTTCACATAAAGACTCTCAGAGTTGGCTGGGGTCAAGGGTAGGTCAACAGTCGAATTTGTGCTATCAGGCTCTGGAGGTCGATTTTCGTTTGGAAAATTCGGAGTGACTCGCGAATAATGCCGAAAGTTTGTGAGCATGGCCTTGTTAGCATCCAATAAAGTTTGTGTTT
>QLPG01062698.1:0-10152 GCA_003314385.1 Gomphus sp. MG54 | reverse complement strand
ATATTTAATGGGGGTCTTGTCAGGCATCTCATTTGTTAAGTATAGAATTAATAGTTTAAAGATTAGTTCCAGACTGGTTTAGGTTTATTTCCACTTTTCTATTTTTTATCTTGTTTAATTCTTTTCCTAGTTTTTATGGATTTTAGCTTTGAGGTTAGCCTGCGACTTTGTTTCAGGGGACGACCCTTTCTGAAGCCTGGTCTAAATCCAAAACCCTATTTCAAACTCTGCTCCAATTCCAAGACTAGAAGACCAGAGTCTGAGGACAAAAGGGGATTCCTAACCTCCTCATCCAAACCATATTCTCAAGCTCCATTAACTGCTAAACCCTCACAGTCCCTATGACACCCACCATCTCTACCATTTCCATGATGTTTGGGACTAAGAAAACACCTGTGATCCCCACACATAATGGATGATTAAGTCCAGGCACTGACAAAGTATTCTGAAGGCAGAAGTTCCAGAATTATCTGGTGGAATCCCAGAAGAGGCTTAGCATAGGTGATTAGGCTTTGGAATAAGCACCTGAGCTGCAGACTTAGTACCAGGGAATTGGCTCTATTAACTCTGATGTATAGATTTGTAAGCTAGGACACAGACCCCCTACATAAAGGGTATATAAGGAAGGACTCACCAGCAGTAGAATCCTTAGACTTTCCTCTTTGGATTTCCCCTGCCCAAGTGAGAGCCCCACATGTATTTAGACAAGTAATTATATAAAATTTGGATTTCCCCTGCCTATTCCTCTCTGTGAGACATCTTTAGAAGACCTGGAGGGTTGCCTTTACACTTTGGTAGCAAAAGCTAAGGTTTACTCTTTGTATATAAACCTATTCAACAGGTCTTTGGATCCATTGTGGAGGGTGGCTTCCAGTCTTTGGACCAGTTACCTAATCAGACTTTGGTCCACTTATGAGAGTACTGCTGGTACTTATTTAATCCTGTGGAATATAATGGGTGACATGAACGCTATTTTATGCTATAAAACTAGCCTCTATTTAGACTAATTATAAGCCGATTATGTAACCTCCTGATAAGGCAATTCCTTCCTGAAGCTAGTGGAGTGTTTGGAAGGAATTGGAATGCCTTGGAAGCCTGTAAGGTCACTGTCACCATTGCAGTCACTTGTCAATAAAAGAAATATAATATTCCCACGACAGGTTCTCTCATGACTGGTCAAGTCACAAAATATTAATATTATGTAAGTCATGCTTCTGGGCTGACCTTTTATATAATATGGTTTATGTATAATCCCAGGAATTTATTATGCATTGGGGACTGAGAACTTGCACCAGGAGTTTGGAGCCACTTTTGTAGATTTAGGTAATTGGCTCCATAGTTGTTGTACATTGTGGGTCCACACATTGATAGGTGGAAAATATAGATATTTTTATGGCTTTCTGTAGGCTCAATCTCCTTGATAATTAAGAGTTAATTACTGGAGGTAATTCACTCTTAATTGGCCAGCCAAAAACATTATAATATTTTTTGTTGCCAAGATATAGCTGAACTAAGTGGAAATTCTCTTGAGGAGAGGTTTGGATTCTGCAGACTGATTTGGCTTGGAAAAATGACTAAAAATCATAGGGAGCATTCCCTGTTCTCCAACATATTCCCTCACATAACCAACTTCAGAAGAGCCACAGGTGCAAGTAGTACTGCAGGCACCACCTCTGGCAAGTTTGGTCAAATGGGAGGAATTTTGCCCACAGCTAAAGCTGAGGACCAGGGTTGACATGCTAAATGGATTGGTCCTGTAAGTTCAAGGACAGGAGATGGAGATACCAATGCAAACATGCTCACATCAATATACAGGGTGTGGGCTTTGGGTGAGAAGGATACAAAATATTTGGGCATATTTTAAACCAGTACAGACTCTACCATGTTATTTGAGCTTGTATATGATTGCATCCCAGTAGGCACAGGTACAGGGTGTGTTACTCCATTCAAGTCACTGGAAGCCAATGCAAGCCAATGGAATAGAAACAGAATGGAAATGGAATGGCAACAGCAGCAAACAAATGTGAGATTAAGTACATTACACAACAGGAGGGGTAGAGGCCAAACTGGTGCCTCGGTACCAAAGTTCGACCGCAAATTGTGGTCCTAGAGAACACAAATTCAAAGAGATTGAGGAAGAAAAAAAAAAACTCAAGGGGTAAATGGAGAAAATAAGTCTTAGGTGTTATATTATGATGGTTTGATGGTGTAGAACGAGGCGCGTCGTATGTTCGTGGCCGAGAGGAAAGAAAATCTGAAGAAATCTGATAATAGAACGCAATGGTAAGGGGCATCAGATGGGGAACACCGAGACCAAGGTCGGCGAAAATGCGAAGCATAGTGATCTTTTGGGTACATCACCGAGAAGCAGTGCATGAAAGCATGCAATAATAATTCCTGCACAGTGTGACTCCAAAATGGATAGAATACAAGCAGGCCAGTACAATGAATTAGCATAAGGTCCAAGACTCTACAGAGATATGAGTATCGAAATCGGGATTCCAAATATTGAGTTGCGACAAACTCCGCCACCCAGGTCGCCGCAAGGACTCGGAGCAAAACAGCTTTCGACTCAGAACGCTGTCCCAAGGTTCCAGGGACTGCTAGAGTAGCATGGGGTGGATAGCACTGGGCGTTGTGTCGCTGTGAGATGTAGTAAGAGGGTGCAGGTTCGGGTCAGGATAGCGCGAGGAGAACACTAACTCAATAAAGAGAAAGAATAGAGCGATAGATCTATAGTATGGAGAACCCGTTAATTAATAATTCGGGCAGACAATTCATGAGCGCCAGCTGAAAGCTGAATATTCAATAAGCAAGAGGACCGACCAGTGAATCCCCTCCTATGGCCTGATGCTGGACTGAAGTACTTCTATTCGACCAAGTGGTGGGCACACCAAACAGCGGGTATGTGTCGGAGAGAAATGGGCAAGTCAGCATCAAGATTCGCGATCAGCTCGAAACCCCAAATATTATATGTATTATAACCGCTAAGGCAATTAAACAAGAGAGATAACTTTGACAAGACAAAGGGAAGACGGATTTTGAAATGCGAAGCTTCTCTAGTGTTTTGAAGCTCCGTCCGTAGTCTATATAAACTGTCGGCCGGCTATCAGTCCGATTTTCCACTGATAGTGAGAACCACCACCATGACTGAGCTCAGATACTCATCTATTTCCCCCAGAGATTCAATGATAACCAAACTCTTCCGTTTTATTTCAACGGTTGCATGTCCCCAACCTCCATCCTTGTCAGCGACCATCGTGGCGAGGATACTGGACACTACACGGGTACGGCCCTCGAACTTGGAATGATGGATATGAACCGAACGCGGGGCAGCATATCCCAACTAATAGGATACCGCACATTTGTGGGTATCCTTTTAGTTGAGATATCCTGGCGGAAGTTCGATTCATTTCCATCATTCCAAGTTCGATACCCGTGTAGTCTCCAGTGTCCGGTTCCTGGAAAGGCGTGGAGTCCTTTTGACTTGAGAGGAAGACGAGGGTTGCGAAGAGGGAGGTACATTCATTCCTCTGCAACACGAAGCCGCAGAGGGGTTTTCACATGCGTATGAGACGCTACTAGCCCAGTTCCGTTAACACGGGTAAGGTTCCGTGTTATAGGATTCCACGTACGCTCGGAACGGTGAATTCATCATCCATGGGGATACATCGTACACTGTCTAGTGAGAAAATGGGTGATTGCAGAGTCGAGGGGGAAGCATCTAGATGAATTATATCAAAGGTGAAATCACACTGGATGGATGGGATGTGTATGACCCAGTGTGACTTCACCTTTGATATAATTTATCTAGGTGCTCCCTCCTCGACTGTGCACTCGCCCCTTTTTCTCCCTCGACAATGTACCCCTATGGGTGAAGAATTCACCGTTCGAAGCGTAGGTCAGGTGCTATAACAGGGAACATTACTTGTGTTACAGGAGCTGGGCTAGTAACGTCTCATACGTATTTGAAAGCTTCTCTGAAGCTTCATCTCCTCGAGGAAGGAATCTACCACCCTCTTCACGACCCTTGTCTTCCTAAGTCAAAAGGAATCCACGCCTTTCCAGAAACCAAGCGTATACGACACGGTGCTGCATGAACACAGAAGGCATCAAGGCCATTTCAACGATGCTCAGTCGGTTGATCCTCAGTCAGAGGCATGACATCCTCCTCCTTTCCAGCTGCAACATCCTTCCTTTTGTGACATTCCTCCCACACAGACTTCATTTTCGTCCTCGCAACTTTCTCGCATCGACGGCCGATCCATGAGCATTCCCTCAGGGACACGCCATCCTGTGGCAACCACCAACCCCTCGTCGAGCCCAGTTCCACGTCAACTTGTTCTTGCAGTCTGGCCCTCAGACTCGAACTTCCTCCCCTCCTGCCCTGAGCTTCCTCCGCTCGTGTCCTACCCTCAACGGTCAAGGTATGCTGTCCTGGGTGAGCAAGAGGAAGATTAAGAAGAAGCTCAGCTCAGCGTCCCCAGAAAGTCGCCAAGACTGCGGATGTTAACGAAGGGGGAGAATACAAGAACCACGAAGGCTCGGTGCAAAACCGCAGCAGATAATCCAAATTCTTCCGTCCATCTGACTGATGACTGGACAGGGCTTACATCTACATGCTTGTCCGCACTACCTCCCACTGCCGGATCCATAACCCCATCTTCTTTCGCTTCTTCTTTTGCTGGCCAAGAAGCTCAATTCTGAGCAATTCCTGAAGGGTGAGGGGGTATGCTGTTGTCAAGTGGAGTCGGATGATGGCCATTGTTGCTTTAAAGCAGTTCTACGCCGTGATTTTTCACGAGCGCAGGACTAGGAGTGCGAAGATGGTTGATGGGTCAGTTTTATTTATCTCCCGGATTGAGTGAGATGTTTATGCATGATTTTCATCCCTCTAAGATCAGACCACCTTGTGATACCATCTATGTGCCGCCTCGCAGTTTGCTGCATCCGGGGCGCACGTCTGTATCACCTTCCGCTGGCGGTCCGCGATCCCTGATCTACTTCCTCCTCCAGATCTTCCGCCGCCGCTTTTTTCGCGTGACCTCGGACACCACCCTATAAGCGGAGTGTTGAGCTGGTACAGAAGGTCTCGATGGGGTGATTTATTGTTGAGGAAGGTGAGGAGAGAATCTACATTCAAGGTCACACGAAGACTCGACTTGAATTTATATAGGTCAGGATCTCTGGGAATGGGTATGCTTGGTTCTTGATGACCTGACTTCGAGCTTTTATTCCACCCATTTCGATGATTGAGTCTCCAGGAGTCCATATCTAAGCTAATTATTGTTGCTGTATTTTAGTCTGTTTGAGAATTTTATACTCTTTGCCGAGCAGATGGAGATGACAGTGATGACAAATAATCTCCACCCATAACAGACCATACCTGCCAACGCAGCTGGGACCCAAATGTTGCCAGCATCGGCGAAGGCTCGCGGTAGGCAATGTCCCCTCCCCAGTGATGGTTGAGTGTGTTAAATTACAACATTGCAGCTCTTGCGCGACCACATACCATTCGGCGTACTTTGGCGACTGTCACAGACCCGCCTGTTCGACGATATGGTGGGCTCAAAGACCAGGTAGTATCTCCTCAGTTGGTATTATGGGATTTAGCACCCCATGCTCATTAGTGTTGTACAAAGGATCGCATATTTACAAATGTTTTTTGCCGACATGATCATGGCCTTAAGGGTGCACAGGTATGTAGTTTTTCTTTCTGTGATCAGCCGAGACGCTTACACCAAAGTCTTTCAGAGTCGTGGCGATTGGCATCGCACAAAAGACATTCTATTGAAGGGAGACTCGTGGATCATCCAGACCATAAAGGATTCTGGCCTAAGAGGGCGCGGCGGTGCCGGCTTCCCAAGCGGGCTGAAATGGAGTTTTATGAACAAGCCTGGATGGGAAAAAGATAAACGGTGTGCCTATTTTATTCTCTACCTACAATGTAAATGTTCCTAACAGTACCAGTCCACGATATTTAGTCGTGAATGCAGACGAGGGCGAGCCAGGGACTTGCAAAGACCGTGAGATTATGCGTGGCGACCCTCACAAACTCATCGAGGGATGTCTCGTGGCAGGGCGTGGCATGAATGCTACTGCAGGTATACCCATTCGTTTAGTCATAATTATAATCCCTTATAATTTCTCCAGCTTACATTTACATTCGCGGAGAGTTCTATCAAGAGGCTTCGCATCTTGCCCAAGCTATCAAAGAAGCTTATTCTGCTGGGCTTATTGGACGCAACGCATGCGGGTCAGGTTACAACTTTGACATCTACCTCCACCGTGGAGCCGGCGCTTACATATGCGGAGAGGAGACAGCTCTGATAGAGAGTCTTGAGGGCAAACAAGGAAAGCCGCGTCTCAAGCCACCATTTCCCGCAGACGTTGGACTCTTCGGGTGTCCCAGTACTGTTGCTAATGTGGAGACTGTCGCCGTTGCACCAACCATCTGCAGGCGCGGCTCGGCGTGGTTCGCTGGGTTTGGCAGGCCCCGAAACCAGGGCACCAAGCTTTTCTGCATCAGTGGTCATGTGAATAACCCGTGTGTTGTGGAGGAGGAGATGAGCATTCCGTTGAAGGACTTGGTTGAGAAGCACTGCGGTGGAGTACGAGGTGGCTGGAATAATCTGCTTGGAATCATTCCTGGTGGAAGCTCTGTTCCCGTCCTTCCAATTAAGTTGTGCGAGGAAGTTTTGTGAGGTGATTCAATGGTTCGATTAAGGATCTTACTCACTCGGTACGTTTGAAGGATGGATTACGACTCACTTAAGGATGCGCAGAGTGGGTTGGGTACTGGTGCCGTCATCGTGATGGACAAGAGTACCGACATTGTTAAAGCCATCGCTCGATTCTCTCACGTGAGTTTACCTTGAATTTGGCCTGATGCAGCATCTCCATCACGTTCTTCGCTGACGCTCGCAATATAGTTCTACAAACACGAGTCATGTGGACAATGCACCCCTTGTAGGGAAGGTACAACGTGGATGATGAACATGATGGATCGCTTCGTCGAAGGCAGGGCACACAAGCGGGAGATCGATATGCTCCTCGAGTTGACGTGTGTACTATTTTACCTAACATCCTTAACTTGTGCCATTCCTTGCTCATTTGAGCCCTTCTATATAACGTGGAACTGACGCGCTGCTTAGGAAACAAGTTGAGGGGAAAACTATCTGCGCACTAGGCGATGCTGCTGCGTGGCCTATTCAGGGACTGATGCGTCATTTCCGTGAGTCTTTTTGAAATTGCTCTCCGATACGCTAGTCCCTTTTCTGTGTGTCTCTCGTCTCGACAATCATTGCTCTATCTGCTCCGTTATTTATCTTTCTTTATCTCTTTTCCTCAATTCAAACTTTTTTTCCACACTCACATGCCGTTCTTCTTGCATGCAGGAACCGAAGTAGAAGCGCGAATTTCTGCATTCCGTGCGGATCATGGTCCAGTTCTGTTTGGTGGTCGCTTGATGTCAGAGGCCGACCCTAAGCTCGCTCTTCCGGATAACCTAGGGGGACATTTGGATGCAGATGCTGCACGGGTGGCGGAGACGGCATGAGTAACTATTTGCATTCTTGGGGAGATCTGGACCTTGAGCTTCCCAACATTCAACGGGAGGAGAGGATCCAGTCTTTTTTTAAAAAACAACTAGCTCTTTCCCCTTCTGTTTTCTGGTTCTTATTCTGCCATTTGACACCAACTTGGGATATGTTGATGATTCAGCCATGTTGTAGAATGAGCAGAAACCCGTCAGAATATCAGAATATTGCAATCTTATATTTCAACATGCGTGGCTGAATCATTGTACTTCACTGCTATTCAATGTGCTGAACACATTAAAGTGGGGGAGGGGATCAGGTTCAATGTCAAGTGTCAAGATACAACAGAACATGAGCTATGGATAGCATACAGTACAATAGTGTAACTTGGGAGGGATAGGCTCTGCCTCATCAATGAACCACCCCCCGTGTCAAAAAATTCTTACCCAAAAAAATCTCGCATAGAGCCATGCGAGGTTCTATCTTTCTCTCTCTCTCTGTCCCTCCCCGGCTCAATCCACAAGCTCAGTTTCGCCGTTTTGAATGGCAAGATCAAGAGCTTCAGCTACAGGCTTTTGACCTTCGATAACATCCAACACGAGGCCGTTCGCATCAGGTCGGGAAGCGAGGTGAAATAATGTCGTCGCGACATCGTCTCTCTATGGAGCGACAAACATCAGCTCATTCACCCCAATCAACAACAACAACACACACACGTACCGGAATCTTCCCCATATGCGTACGACCAATTTCCACCCTCCCCGACCCAGGTCCATCCATCAACCCTCCCGGCCTCAAAATCGTCCAACCAAACCCCGTCCGCCTCACCAAATTCCTATCCGCCTCATACTTCCACTTAAAATACGTCCCCAACACCCCATGAGCTCTCCTCGACTGCTCCTTATCCCTCTCATCATAATGCGCCGGAAAGTTCTCCAAATCTTCCGGATTCCGGGTATCGATAGAACTCACGAGTATCACACGCGGTTTGTCCCCTTGCACAGCGTCTACAGCATCGAACACTTTCACCGCGCCTTCATAATCGACCGTACGCACGCGTTCTGGTCCACCTTTCCCGCCTGCGCCTGCAGCGAAGTAAACGAGCTCGGCACGCGTCTCTGTGAAGAGGGAAGTGAGCGCGAGAACCGGGGCGTCCTCGATAGATAACACATGTGGGGTTGCTGAAAGAGCTGTGATGTCCGGGGCGTGCTCAGGGTCGCGGATGACGGAGGTGACTGTAAACGCGTTTTGTACAAGAAGTCTGGCCAGGTGAAGCGCAATCTAAAAAAAAAGGGAGAGAAAAGTTATTAGAGGAGGGAATAGGAGTTGAAGAACAACTTCAAACTTTTCCGTGTCCGCCTATTATTACCACGTTGCTCATGATAGTAGTGTGTGTAGAGAACGAGTTCGATCAGGCGAAGGAAGCTCCATGACCTCATAGACACCACACCACACCACATGTACATACGACGCGTCAACAAGTGATTTGCAGACAGCCAAGCAATGATGAATGGTTGACAAGGCACTTACGGTACATACATCCTACATTCTAATCCTGCAAGTTTATCACACACCGACTCTGGCTGTACCCCAGCAATGCTTGTCCACTATCATGATCATTTGCAACACAGAGTACAGTGTGAGTAGACTTCCTTGATACAGGATACCTCCTTGATACAAATTGATTTTTCAGAGTCTGGTCTCATTCCAGTGATACAGGGTTTTGCACAAAGAATCTACTATAGAATAAGCAACATTCAAGCCAAACCACATAAGGGAGGGGGAAGAATTGCATTCAGGAGGAATTTATTTTCATGTAAATTTACTTAATTTTGATAACATACGATCTTAATTAAGTGATTATTCAATTTTTGTGAGAGATTTTGTCATAGAGTATTCACATTAGGGAAGATATGCATCTTCTATTGCTAATAAATAAAAAATAAATAAATAAAAATAAAGACACCGAGTGGGATTTGACCCAATTTGACATTAATCTGACCACAAAGATATTAGGGCTACCAAAGCATGACATGTGATATACTGATAATACAAAGAAATGGAAGACTAATCACAACAGGTAGGGAATGGCACAGGTCACCCACGGGTCAAATGTGGGTGACCCGCACCCGACCCATGGGAAACCTGAACCCGTCAACCCATGGGTTTTTTCCCATGGGTCGACGTGTGTCAGGTGCATGCCACACCCGCATGTGTGCGGCACATACAGCGCCTGTGGTGCGTACAACTCGTATGGCACATTCGTCGCGTTCATGGTGTTGTGTGTGCGTACGGCGCTTTTGTTGCATTCTGTCAAGTCCACGTACCGAGGTTCCGGAGACTCGCCAGTACCGACTGAACAACCATCCTACATCCACGTACAAGTGTCCACACCGCATGCATGACACTTGGTACCATGTTCTCGGTTCGGCACATACGTCCTACTATTTGTCCGTTTCTCGATCCGCCCCACCACGGTACCTCCTACCCCTTGTGTTATCCTCGGTTACAGTCATTGTTTTATACTCGGCCACTCCCTATTGTCCCATCTCGAGTCACGATCCTATTATCCTGTCTTTTATTGTTCTATCCCCGCTTTGCATTCCTTGTTCTA
>QLPG01062239.1:0-10980 GCA_003314385.1 Gomphus sp. MG54 | reverse complement strand
TAAAGAGCCCCTACATAGGAAATATTATTTGGCATACTATGGAAAGCAGGGCTAATTCCACACACCGGCTTCATTTGCTAAATCATTGTTGTCATTGTCGTTGACGAATTGAATCATCGTGACGGGTGTACTTTTTTGGCTATTAGGTAGAGGAGTAGGTGGGTCTGGAATATGCTGTTGGGCTAAGGCAGGGGGGGGTTGAGAGGACTGTCTCACTTGAGGCTCAGGAGACGTGACATGAGAGGAGGGTAATGATCCAGGTGCGGGGGACTGTGGTGAGATTGGAAAGGTCTGGGATTTCCCTCTTGCAGACGAAAGGACACCCGAGTTGAGACTGACGGATTGTGTCGGTGAATGCAGCGATAGTGTACCCGTTGGAGACTTGTTGGTTCCCTGAGATGTCGCCCGTGGCAAGATAATATCGGTCTGTGGCTTATTGTCATGTTTATCAATTCCTATACTGACATACGAGGTAGACTGAGCCAGCTTAGAATCAGGTCTGGAGCCAGGGGACGAATCTGGAGAATGTCCACTCCCACTCTCACGTGGATGTGAATGTGGTTTCTCCTTTGGACTCGACACCAAAGTTCCACCGGAAAAGTTGCTACTGGTAGAAGCCTGACGCTCTGCCCCAGGATTCAACACGAGATGTCCAACTAGGATGTTGCTGCTGGTCGAGGCTTGTTGCTCAGGCGCCAAATTCGCCTCCACTGACCCGCCCAATGTGTTATTAGCCGAGTCTTGAAGCTCGAGCGCCGGGCTCGACACCAGACGCCCACCTAGGAAATCAGTGTTTGCTTTGTCCTGTCGCACAGGTATCAAATTAGGCGCCATGTTCAAATGCGAGGATTCGGTCGAATGTGGCCGCGATGGAAGCTGAGGTCCGATTGTTTGGACGGGGCTGCGTTCCGCGATAGGTGAAAGGGAGCTGATACCTCGGCCATGTAAAGGAGATAGTTGTGTCTCCTGGCTATTTGCAAGCTGTTGAACTTGGCTGCCGTTGAAGCTGAGCGGCGGTAGCTGAGGCGATGGAGCGGATATGGTAGGATCAGACGTCGTAGACGTCGAATGCTGTATTATACTCTGGTTTGGCCCAGTACCTTGCCGTTGAAGACCAGGTGAGCTCGAGGAACCGTACATTCTCTTAATCAATATCTGGTTTAGTGCTTTGCGAATCGCGGTGGTGCGGTCATCCCGTGGATCAAGTTGTTCTGCTGCCTCGCGTTCTAGAAATAATTGCTAGGTGCCAAGTGTCAAAGAGGTAAAACTAAGAGTACAAAGTCAAGCGTACGGCGCGATGTGCTCCGGAAGGATACGCAAACCACATGGATGGTAGCTGATACGGATCCCAGATATACCCTGCAGGTCGTCCGTATAGGGCGAAGGCATCATGAATAGCTGACAAAAAAGTTAACTAATTGGCAGTAAATGAATACATGGAAATCTCACCAACAAGGCACTTGAGTAGCTCAAAGACAGGATGGACCTGGTGTGTCTCAGGCATTATCATTAACCAACACTCCCTCCCTTTCATGGATCCTCCTAAATCTTCGTGTCCAAGAAGGCCCTCAACTTTGATCAAGGTACTTCTCTGGATAACCTCAGGGCGCTCCGGGTAAACTGCAAACGCCTGTGACGACAAATCAGAAGGTATAGTGGGAAGATAAAAAAAGTAACCAAACCTGGGTAACGTAACGCATTGTCAAGAGAGGCTTCTTACGATCCTTGGATTTTGATGAGTAAAACGAAATGACAGAGACGGAAGGGCCTGTTTCGGACGGTACTTGTGCACGACTGAAAAGGTTCGACATACGACTCCGGGATCGCTGAGATAACGGTGAGTTGGGTCGGTTGGAGGCAATGTCACTATCGGTTGCCACGGATATGACCATCCATAAGGGCTTCCAGTCTGTTTGCCCTGCTATACGAACTTTAACTTCACCTTCAAGCTTATCTTTGACAAGTGTAGTTGTTGGTTCCTTCCCTACGGTTCGGTTTGACGGTCGTTATCGAGCTCCATGTGTATTATTCTTGTACTTACACTCATTTTTTTCACTCAAACTCATCCGCAGGAGGTGTCCTGTGTATATCTCCTCGAGACGAGCCTTCTCCCAGCTGGCAAGCCGCAATGCTGCAGCCGGTGAGTTGTAAGTGATAAGTAGTGGATCATCCCACTACCACTCACCTGTTGCCCATGAAATAAGGGCAGGAGCAGACGGACACGCGAAAAAAATCAAGTTGGAACCAGCTGTGTTAATCGTTATTACATTTGTGTATCTTTTTGCAGGAGCAGTGGCAGTGGCAGGACTTGTTAACGCGCCCAAGACTTGGATAAACTTGCAGTAGATACTTAGCAATAATACCGATATGTCGACATAAGACTGACGTACAGAGTCTGTGACATTAATGTAGCTCGGGGGAACCTCCTCGCCACGTTTACTGGCCTCCTCAATTGCTTTACTGTCCCATACGCTGAGAGTGGTCCCGCCCAGCTGTGCCCACACCTCGACCCACCCATCGTCGCGAACTGGCTTGTTCCCGTCAGGGAGACGCTCCACACGTCGCACAAGAGACCCCGAGAAGTAGATCTTGCGGGCATGGGCAAGTGTAAGATCCATTACTGATTTGACTTCGCGCTGGACGAAAGGATTAAAATTTATAGATGGGGCCTCTCCCAACGACGGCCGTCTTGTATCTGAGGGAGACACCGGAGGAGATCGCATCTAGCATAATTTCTGTCAAGACAAGCGAAGCATGATCATACAAGGTTACCCTCACGTCTCCGCTTGCGCTAGTTGGGGAGCGCTGATGGGCGACCTGGATAGCGGCCCCTTGGGCCTGCTGCTGAGCGGACTTCTTAGAAGTGAACGAGAAAAATGAGGACGTCCGGGTGTGTTGGGGACGAGATTCGAGCTCTGGACTAGCCATGCTGGCGGCAGCAGAGAAGGACGGACGGGACTTTCTTAGCTGTGCGGGAGGCGTGAAAGCCTGAGAGTGGGTGTCCCTGCCTGACATCATGAAGGCTAGAAGCTCAAAGGAGAGCGTTAAACGAGTCTGTGGATAATGGATGGCCTCAACGCCCACGGTTCCAAACACCACGTCGATCTGCACGTGCCACTGGCCAAATGGAAACCTGGCACACACTGTAAGAACTGTAGTCATTTTGTTTTCTTTACAGGCATTTATATTCCCTCAGCACAGTTAAGGTCCCTTTTACTTCGTCAAAGCACGCAGAAATTGTAAGGCGTGTCTTGCAGGTTGATGAAGAGCTGCAACCAGACCTCGTAAAAAGATCATTGACAGCAGAGGGCAACCAGCTCATTGCGTACGCAACTATGCCTTCTGTTCTCTTTATTCTCTTTCACCACTCATAAGGAATACAGCTCATTTTCTACCGTGACTGTTCGTCTCGCCCGACTTACACTTAACGCTTTTCTCGACAATCTCGACCTGGTCATTCGCACACTAGGCGAATTTGCGGACGAGGCAGAGCAAATGCAGATGAGCACAGCTAAACAATAGCACAAGTATGTGCAAGTGGAACAGCCCTAGGACCCTCCGTGTATTTTATGTGCATTTGGGTGGACCACCGTTCTTCAATTGGTCTCAGCGCCATCCGCCCCTGCCTCTGCTTTAACCTTTTTCTTTTTTGTTTTCTTGTTCTCCCGCAGCCGCTTCGCAAGGGTCTCCTTGAGCTCCGCGTCTTCGAGCTCCTTCTCAGTCTTGACTAGCTCTGGCTTATACCATATAGGTGGATGACTGATCAAAGACGGTCCACCGGGCAATAAAGCAATCGTGAAGTGGAATTGAGCCACAAATGTATTTGCAGGTGTGAAGCTATGGGTGGCATCAAAACAGCTTTGGCAAGGACAGGAATAGAACAACTTACAGTACTTCATACGGTCGCACCAGTCCATGTTGCACCGCCTCCTGTAATCCCATCCGTGCGCGTTTTTCGTCCTCTAATACCCGCACATTGAAAGGAAAAGCGCCTGCTTTCTTTTGTACTTCAGAGAAAACGGCACGCGATGTCTTCATCTTAAGCAAATAGGTAACATCTGATGCCCGCTGATAAATCGTAGTGCGCGTCTCCTCCGATCGAGCCTGTAACCCTGTTAAACAATGACACACGCAAAATTTCATTTAACAAACCTTCCCGTCCTCGCTCGACGATAACAAGATGTCTACACCGTAGACCTCACCCTCAGCAAAGGAAATGGTATCAAAGCCTGCGCGCTGTTCCTGGGAGGGAGCTTGAATAATCCTTTTCTTGCCATCGATGACGTTTTTCGAGTGCTGGCAAGAGAGCATACCTGAGGACAAACCCTGCTAAGGCATCATATAGTACATCAAAAAAGAATACTTACCTTCGATGGCTTTGCAGTCCCATACAGCAGCAATCTTGTTCACGCCTTCCGTGACAGCCCAGTTTTTGTTGTCTACCTTGATTAACCGTTGTACAAGCTCAGCAGCATGCCACGCTGCCTTAACAACATCTGCACGCCGACCCGTGGCAGGGTCCTGCTCTGTGGCTCCAACAATGATCGTTTCTGCGCTGATCGAAGCGAAACCATCGATGTGTGCGCCCAAATGAATTTTGACGACGTCGTCTTTGGCCAGTGTTAATGATGACTGCGGGTCAGAGCTACAATGAAAGAGGCAGGCGTGAGGAGCCCATGGCGAGACGGGCCGCAGTAAATAATGGGTGCTCACGCGAGGGGAGAAAAATGGGAAACAGTGTTGTTAATCGAAATGCAAGTCGGGAAAGCAAGACCTGGAACCAACCTTCATTAAAGAACTAAAAAATGGCGTAGAATAAAAAAGGCACACCTTTGCTGATCTTGCCTCCTTTTCCTCCTTTATTGTAAACTGCACCCGTGCCCTGCTCGATGAACTTGTCGCCCTCCACGCAAAGGTCGTAAACCTTTGCTCCATCTACGGCAAGTTCAATTAGCTTCTTTGTTGCTTGATGCACGATATCTGCGGCAGTCTGAAGGTACAAGCAACCTTGTTGATGTTTTTTCCTTGTTAGTAGTCAACTCGTGTGACTCACCTTATACTTAGTCAACTCAGCCGCCTTGTCTTCTTGAGGCTGAGCTTTTCCATCTTTTTTTTCCTCTTTCTTCTCATCCTGCAAGTCCTTGACCGAGTCAGACATTGTTTATTGACGCGGTTGCAGAAGAAGTTAGAATGTGACTACGTGACGATGAGGTCACATCGCGCTGTCCAGCTCCAACCAATTTATTCATACCGCTATATAGTGATTACAGACGTCGTACTAGATCATGCCTACCTACTGTTTGCCCACCCGCCCAGATCAACTTCAAAGTTCGCCCACTTCAGGGTTGGTTTTTTCGCGGCTTGACTCCTAGGAATACTCGTATCGACCGACATGTTTCCGGAAGAGGCTGAGCATCCCACATCCCATCTTGCTGGTGAAACTTCAAAGTCTGCTGTCGCCAAACCTTTTGATCAAGATCGTCATTGCCTAACGGAACGTTCCACTTCAAGTTTCGTTTTAACGAACCGCGCATGTCAATGCGATCCCGCATATCTCTAGAGCAGTCGCATCAGTTGCGAAACGTACGTATGAGAGAGACGCACAGCTCCCAATTTTTCATGAGGTAGTTAAAATCAATTCTCGTTAGCGACGGATTAAGACTCTGGTTATCGAAAAGTGTATAAACGATCATGAACGGGTTACATGAACGCTGCAAACCTCAAATTGTTCCCATAGCGCTTCTGTGGAAGCCAAAACCATGGCCATAGTGTGCTGCAAGTGCATTTGTCCCCCACGGTCTGTGGTCTCCTCCAAAACGGCCGCTCGTGGTCGAAGGATCTCTTTCACGTCGAATAGCTCCTCTGATAGTGCCTGGGGTTTGGCAACAGAGCCTGATAAAGAGTCTTCTAGGTCACGAACGAAAGATGATGGCGGCAGCATAACATTGACGACTGGGGTCATAAACACATTTTCAAAGTGTAAGTCCAGATAGAACGGAATCGTGGAAATGATTTGTGGATTCAGAAACCTTAATTTATTATTCAACAATGAATCAATGACTTGAGTCAGGAAACACATGATTAGGTTTGAACACTCACCGCACTTCCACCATGGCATCAAATGCAGCCTTGAGCATCGAGTGATCTCGAGGATCGGCACCTCCAAGTTCCTTACTGATGCCTATTCGCATTCCTTCACGATCCCCCTCATTGGCTGCACCGTTGGTGGATGGCTTATTTTGAGGAGGAAATCGAGGGCAAGGGAAAGTCAATCCTTCCTGCGCAGTCTAGACGGAGGCGTCTGAGTCATATCTAAGAATGTCTAGTTTATTCCTCACTTCGAAAATACCTCCCGGCTTCAGAACGCGTGCTATCTCCTGAAACAATTGTTAGGTTTGATGACACCAACAGTTGAGATATTACCTGAAACAATTTACCCCACTTGACGTGACGTCAATAATATGAGTTTGTGTTGGTAATCTATATTTACCTTGTTTTCCGGTATGCAATACTCGGTGTAAGCAGTCCGTACAAGATCGAAATGATCGTCCGGAAAGGGTAAGGGTTGAAGTCTGAATTGAACATAAGCAGGCATAAATACGTTATGGGCGGGTGTTTACATGTCGCCATGAACCCATGATATTTTGGCTGCAATATCATGATGGCCTACGCGGTTCAGATCAGGCTGAATGTCGGCAATATCTAAACCAGTAATGTGACAATCCTAGATTTGGTAAGACATCCCATTTGGATGATGCCAAGATAAGGTTTACTTTGAAATAACGAGCAGCAAGTATGCACCAATGACCATAACCACAGGCTAAATCTAGAATGACTGGGCTTGGAGGAATGTGTTCCGGTGATGTTAAGGTCGGGTAACTTCTGGCGGCCTGCGTGAAGCCATTATTAAATACTTCTCTAGAACCCGACGTGAGTCTTCAAGGAGCGTAAAGGGAGACTGCGCTCACATGTCACGCATTTCACGACCATACTGCAGCGGATAGAAAGCCCGTGGCTGCCTGAGAAGCCTTCGGATCTGAGTGGAAAGAGGGACCGTATCATCATTCTCGTCCTGCGGGGGGTCGATTGAAGCAAAGGAGGTTGACCTGTGCACGGAAATACTGCTAAGGGAGGTCGAGGAGACATGTAGTGATGAAGGGGGAGAGCGGGAAAGAGACGTTTCAGGAGCATGTTCAGGAGACCTAGGAGTTGCAAGAGAAAGACTGGAAACAGATTCCGTGGAAACTTGAAGCCCGTGTACAGCCATGCTACGAGAGCAGAAGTGAACTTGAAAGTTAAGTGACAGAAATAATTAATGCTCGCCGGCCATATAGTATCATTGCACGGCGACGGTAACCCTTATGCGTAATTTGACCCCGTCACATAAGACAAGCCGGCACTTTCATTTACTTGATAAGTCATTGGCGATGCTAGTGTATCGTGGGAGTCTGACACATTTTTACTTTTACATTGTAATTTTTTATCGATTTACAAGTTATAAGTTACAGCCTTGTTTCTACGTATGTCGTGCGAAACATGAAAGTTGGTTAGTTCTGGTGCACAAGTCGTATCCACGACTCAAGCTACGAGGTTATAAGTAATTGCGTGACCGCTTAGTCATTCATAGCTCTTCAATCGTCATGCGCTCCTTACTCACCAGGCCGGTGTTGCGCTCTATTCGACCCAGACAGGTCGCTCAAGTTTCCCTGTCGCGCCAGTACGCGACCCCTGTGGATTACAAGCCACAGGAGAAGGACCCTCAGCTCGGCGACTATCCACAACTCCCTTTTGTTTCTACTCAGCTTCGTCCACCGAGAGGCTGGTGGGACCTTCAGATGCGCAGAAACTATGGTGAAGTGGCGAGTTTTTTATTGTGTTCTGATTTCCACATGAAATGGCCTCATCAGTTGTTTTAAGCTCCACGAAGAGGATGATGGGCTAAATATGTGGACACCGGATGCACCTCCACCAGTCGAACCCTCCGAGGCCTTCCGTCAGTTCTCTATTGCCGCTCTAGGTATTGCTGCATTTGCATACGTCATCTATGCCAACGTACCCGAGAGAACCTCTATACCACGCGAATATCCGTATTCAGGACTGGTAAGGGAGCTTGGGGGGTTAGAAGAGAATAAGGTGCGTGGCCCACACTCAAACCTCCCTAGCTAACGGTTTACATCTATAGGCTATACCACAGGCAGAAACAGAAGACGAGTGATGTTTGCTGTATTAAAAGGATGACATTGCACATACACACATACCACTCGAACTGCTTGTATGTCGTGGCAGAAGTTACATACTGAATTTTATAGTTTACGTCGCTTTATTACAAAGTCATCGTCACTATCACTAGCCTCTTCTCTATCTGCTTTATAATCCTCCCCTACAGCACTTTGATTGTTAGGTCGGGGTCGAGGTCGAAGTTTGACAGCTAACGCGGGCGGAGCATGTATCGTACTCTCTAGCGCTGCATCAGCTTCCTCTGGCTCTGTCTCTGGTTCAGAAGACAGTCTGTTCACCCCATTCGAACTTCGCAGTTGATTCGCCTTTCCTTTTTTGCTCCGTTTTCTGGCAGGTGCCTTTCTCGGTTCTTTCTTCTTTTCCTTGTCCTTCCTGCGCTTTTTTGGGGCACTCTCCTTCTCGCTAGATCCACTCTCTTCAGTGCCTGCGCTTCCTGATGTGACACTCTTGAACTTGACGTTACTGTGCATCGAACGAAATTCGGTCACAACTTGTTGCAGACGCTTAGAGGAGTACGCCTGCCGCCGCCTTGGCGCATATGTACCGTTTCCCAGCGAGACGTCAAAGTAGTTGTCAAGGGTACCCTGTCTGTTGGCAGCCGCGACCTGAAAAGTAATGTGACCTCATCTATGTTGATTCCGGAGACCTCGCAACGCACCTGGCCCCGCTGCCCCAATTTGCGTATGATGGGCAGAAGCAAGTCATCAACTTTAGTTTGGGACCAGCTTAGTTCTTCGCGGAAGAATCTGGCACCTTGTTTGGTACACGTGCAGTGGAAATACTAAACATGCTTACTGATGCAGCGCGTCAAGATCTGGTAAACCCCATTTGAATGGCTCCTCAGATTCGTCGACGGCAGGATGATAGTATGCATCTCGCTGCAGACAAGGATCAGAGTTCGTCTTGAACTTAACCATGCTGCACATCTGTCTAGGGACTTACCACTGCAGGATTGGGCCAGTCATCTGGGAGATACAAGTCTTTGAACCTCTTTTTCTATAGGACAAAAGTGAGCAGCGCAGGTGGAACAAAATGCAGACGTACAAATTGCTTTCTAAACTTTGACTTGGTGTCAGCGGGTGTGTCTTTTCCACTCTGCACTCGCTGCCACCACTCTTTAAATTTATGCAAACCATCCTCGCCGGGGAACTCTCCCAGCAGTTCCATGGCTACAACGGGACCTACACCGGGAAGCCCCTCGACATAATCACTGCCTAGCAAGTACGCTAATCTGATGAGCTTGCTTCGCTCCAGACCAAGCTCGCGCGCAAGATCACTGAGGAGAAAGCATTCGACCGTCTTGGACTGGTTAAACATATTTTTAAAAACACGCATTCCCCCAAAGAGAAAAACGTCCGAGTCATCGGTGATTATACCTTCCACAAGACCAAGGGATACCAGGGCCGCACATTGCGCCTCAGCCTCCATGGGTGCCGTGATGTACGGTATGCCAAATAATCTTAACATCAGCTGGCAAACCATGTCAAGAATGCCCAGTAAAGTCAGACATGGCTGGTGACTCTACCATTATTTGGGAAACCATGTGCTGCGTTACATCTTCCGAATCACGCATGGCAACCTTTTTCTGCTTGTTTAAATCACGAATTTCGTTATTTATCTCCTGTCGTGCGGCCTCAAGATCTTGACCCTTCATATGCGACAAAAATTGAGCAAAGTCGCCTTCCTCAGCTACAACATCCATCTCTTGGGCAGCATCCCAGACTTGATGCTGGGCTGCAAGTTCACTGGTATCGCGCTCGCTCGAGTTTCCTGATCCAGGGGAAGGTGATCTGTCCCAATCAGTCAAAAAGTCCTCTTCAAGGACATTTTCAACAACTGGCCGTGCGGTTCGGGAAACGGATTGAAGTTCTGGTATGGCTGAAACAGATGAGCCAGGGTCAACTTGCGGTGATCCCTGCACATGACCCATAGATGCCTCGCCTGCATTCCTTGAAGAATCGGACACACTCATGTAACTTGCGAAAGAACCTTGGCTTAGGTTACTGACCGCAGTGTCTTGAAGATAGGAAAGGGATGGTGATTCATGCTGTTGCGGGCCGATGACAATCGTAGACGGAGCAATGTTTTCTGGTTGAGGAGGGCTTGGAGGGACCGGAAGTTCTAATTGCATCTCATCTGCATTGGGTTCGTCTGTATTGGGTTCCGCAATTGAGACGGGACGCGGGGAAAGGTGTCCGGACGTCTCCGAAGCTACAGCCGCAAAAAAAGAGCTAGGTAAAATAGGAATAGCTTCTTCCATATCGCCGAATTGGTCGTCGTCTGTGCTAGATACGGCAGTGGCAGACGCTGCTGCAACTTCTATAGAACACTCGGACTGTAGCAAGGAAGGACGGCCGAATAGTGAGGGTGTGTTGCAGACTTTGGGTGGGGTAGCAAAATTACGTTTATTTGGGAAAGTATTGGCGAATGCTAACGCAGTGTCAAGGTGCGAAGGAACTGTCACGTACAAATCATCATCCGAATCAGGATCAGCAGAGATTTTCTGATTTGATTCAGGCAAAGGCAGTTCTGTAGATGAATTCAAGATGTCGTTCTTTGATGACTCGATAGTGCGCTGGAGAACTCCGGCCTGGTGAATATCTGGTGACCGTTGATTGGCAACCGCCAAGTCGGCCTCTTCATCGATAAATAATGGTGCTTTGATAGACCGGGTAGCTGTATTTCCTGTGACCGCCTGATGAAGACGATGTGAATGTTGGTTTGGTGAGTGACGCTTTGCAA
>QLPG01062090.1:0-10334 GCA_003314385.1 Gomphus sp. MG54 | reverse complement strand
TATGTACATGCATGTCCTACTTATATAGGTTAAGAAGCGACATGTGGAATAAGGAATGTAGAACAATAAGGTATACAAAGCATGTGGGGATATTGTCCACAATGAGTAAAATTAGAATGAAGGAATGTAAACAGGGATGGGACAATAGGGAGTGCCCGACCATAAAACAATGGTTATGGCTGAGGATAAAACAAGGACAGGATGTCCCTGAGGTGAGGCAGGTCGAGGAATAAGGAGTGGGTGTGATAGGATTAATGGATGGTGAATGATGTAGAGTGGATGTGAGATAGGGACAAGGAATGTGGATGGTAGATGTGCCAAGACAAGACTGGCATACCAAGTAACTTGCATGTGGCATGGGCACTTGTATGTGAATGTAGTCTGGCTGTCCGGTCGGCACTGCTGAATTATCAGACACTTGGTACATGGACTTGACAGTTCTTCACTCTGAATATTGACTTGGTTTACATCTTCTTGTCCCCCCTTCTCCCATCTGAAGTCCCTTACTTAGGCTAACACTCTTGGCACTCTCCTGGGTCTTTCTTCTGTCCAAATTAGTGGCACACATTGAACAGCAGGGTGCAACACATGAGTACGTTGAAGCCTAGCCACCTTGATCGGTCTGCAGGACTTGGCCGACTCCTGTCTGCACTATCGGCATTACTGAGACTTAACATGATCCTGAACTGCTCCAAACTTTCCCAGGATTAAAACTCTTGACCTCTGGACTTCACACATGATTATTGAGGTAACAATAACCAAGTTAAAGCCAATGCTCATACAACATGACTTCTGACTCATCTGTCACTCCAGTCTTCTTTCACTCCAATACATCTGTTTGACCCTAACACTTATGGCTTCAAATCACCTCCAGACATGCACCTTAACATATTGCCAGTATGAGGAAGAGAATCAAGGTTAAGGTTAAGGGGCGAGGTAGAGGATCTATTGGATTGTTAGGGAGAGACTGGGGAAAACAAGAGGAGATGGTCAGGGCAAGAAGTCCAAAGGTTGGACCAAGCAAAATTGTGAAGCTGTCAGGGCTAATCAGGTTCCATACTCCAACACTACCACCACCTCTATCCCCATTCCTTCCTTCCTTGGGAGCATTGGTGCTTCACACTCTCTCACCACTACTATCATGTCTGCCACTCCTCCTTGTCCATCAACTCTGTAGTGCCTTCAGCACTGGTATACCCCACGCTATAGTGCAGTCTCCAGTGATGGCATTGGCCCGAGGGTATCATCGAACTTCGGGAAGATGTGACCAAAATCCAGGATGGGGTGGCTGAGCTCAGGCACACCAGCAGAGTTTCGCACAGGCCGAATGAGAATATGTTGGGAGGTTTTCCCACAGAGGAATCTTACCAGAGCAGCCCAAAGAGTGGGATTCGGCTAACAGGAGTCATCCGACTACATACATCAGCTATGCAACAGTTCATTTCTGTTGTCCTTTGATGGTAAGGACATTAAAAAAAGGACATCATTCAACAGACTTGGGAAGAAAACTCTCCAGAAGGCTCATCATAGTCTTCTCGGTAATCTGCGCAAGAGTTATTCTGGAGACATTTCGAAGCAATATTTTATTCCATCTTTCTGATTTTGGTGATATGAGCTATAGATGCGCCAGTGTGACGAACACTATTAGTGACGTTGATCAAACTCCGGCGGCGAGAATTGATGGAGCCGATGTCATGCTAGACAGTGTTGGGGAGAATTGTTAAATGTGCTTGATGCGTGATGCCCATGGAACTGGTATCCTCTCATTCACATGAGAACAAAGGCAAGATAGAGAGCTTTTCGTGGACTTGATACATGAGCGCCGTTGCCCGGGAGAGGGTTTTCGAGTATATATGAACGTCGTGTCTCAATATTACACCTTTTTATGACAAAATGCCTATTACAATATTCTAAGACGCCCGTACACCGTCAACCAACTAAAATTCAACTCATATGTCTAAGGAAAGCTATCACACGTTCAGGTGTATAAACTCACGGGGATTGACACACAGCCACATTACGAACCCCATTTCTCCACGGAGACTTCTTAAACATACTCATCTAATGAGCGGCGCTGCTGTGCCTTATGAGAAGAAGGGGGATGGATCCGATGTGAAAATGGTCGTACTGCCGGCCTATATTTCAAAATCGGCAATTAGCCACTGTGCTTGGCGAGGTTGTCTCACACAACATATATCGTTGCAAAACAGGATCTCATATATATGTGCTCCTCGTGTGACTTTTGCGTATAATGCCATGACAATATAGAGGGACAAAACAATGACAATGCATCCCAAGCGAAAAGATGTCAAATACTAAGCAGAACTGGTGGCCAAGTTGAAGTTGTACAATTTTCTGGACGAATAAGTTGTTCCATTCTTGGATATCAAGTGTAGGATAACGGTATCTGCAACGATCAACAAGCAATGGATAACACAGATTGTGATGAAACTCAGCAATATAGATGGCTCTGACATAACCAAACAATATCTTACAAGGTAATAAAATAGAATCAAGGTCCTGTAGGGTGCGCAATAAACTCTACACAGGTCTTTGAAGCTACTACCTTCCCATTCTTGATCACCGTCCTCTCATAACCAGGATTCAATACCAAAGACTGGACAGTGTCGTTTCCATGGACTAAGAGAAGATCAGCTGAATCATTCTCGCCAAGTGTCAATGATTTATGAAAAGGATAGCCCGCTGCTCGTTTCGACGTATTTGAAACTGCCGCCTGCAGCAACATACGTCAGTGTTTCACTGTGGTTGCAACTGATGACAAGAATATACCAGGAGAATATTGCAATCATCTCGGGTGCCGGCTTGGAATACGGCAACACCGAACGTACAGAGACTCAATGGGTCTAGCGATCCCTGGGGTGTGAAAGCATTCCCAACGTTATTGACGGACATGGCTACGTCTAGGTGGTAGTCTTTGACCAACTCTGTAACGCGCAAGGTACCTCTGGGCCTGTTTGGATCATCTCTGCCTAGCATATACATGTCCGTCTGAGGCAGGCCAACGAGGGTCATGGGCAGGTCTTTGATGTCTTCATGAAACGCGCGGAGCTCGTTTGGAGGAAACAAGCCGAGTCTCGGTGCGTGACCGATAGTGACGTGTTTACCTGGCATACGCTCCTTCCAATTTAAGTCACGGAGCCGTTGTACGACATAGTAGATGAGAGGCTCGGTTGTCGGGGAGATATTATAATCCAAGTGAAAGTCGACGTGCAGGTGATGGGTTATTGCTATGTCAAGTATGTGATCAATATTTACACGGGATTGAGATAACGACGATTCTACGTATGGGGCAGACCCCACTGCAGAGATCTCTGGTTTCGCAGCAGCCTCCCGCAGGAGAGCAAGATTTTGGGATCCCTTTGTGAGTCCATCAATAGTAAAGAGCGGATCCTGTGCAAATACTATAACCGATATATTCATCTAACAGGTTAAAGAACTTTGTGTTGAAATTTTTACCTGCTAAGCCGATATCACACAAATGCTCTAGCTCCTTTTTCAGCCGCAATCCCGCATCGACGCATTTGAAGTGGGAAATAACATCAACTTCAACGTGTGCACGCATTGCAGTGACACCATATTTTACACTTTCGAGAATGAGTGTTCGACCTCGGGACACGAGGTCGTCTAGCGTGTACGAGGCTTTCGCTTTCGAAGTGACTTCCATAGCCTCCTGGAAAGTGCTGCATATCGATGAGCACAGACATTGACATATAAATATTCTCCAGTTACGCACCCAGAAACGAGCTCGTCGCAGTGAGGGAGTAAATTGCATTTGTCAAGGTGAATATGGGAATGACATAGTCTAGAGGGACAATGAAATAATATTTTTGGTCACGAGAATGCGTGCGATCGTAGCGACCAATACAGGGGAGTCTCAACCTACGAAGGTACCAGTATCCCACCCTTTCCATCAAGTAAATCACACTCATCCATGGTATCTGGCATAGCGCCCGTGAACGGTGATATTTGCTCGATGACGCCCCTTCTGCACCGCACCGTATATCGTTGATTGGGAACTGTACGGTCTCCTATAGAAAGGTGAACATCGTGGATAACAAGATCCCTTATAAGTGTCTCATTGCTGGTCATGGTAAGGAAGTACAGAACGGCGCTTAGTATGTTCCCACATCTGGAAATTCTGCACATGCTTGCAACGCGCGGCCTTGGTTCCTCGTCGTAAGTCTCAAGTGTTTCGTAAGTCCAAGCCAATTACAGTGCACCATCATGCTCCTCACACCTTGGAAACCATCAAGTCTAACTTGGGATGTTTACGCGTCCCTCATCCGAACATACGCCACCCCCTTATACGCCAGGGTACATTGCCTTCCCATTCGGAGCTGCCCCAAATCCAGCTGCTGAGGAAGCACGTCTGTTCCGTGAACGTGTACAACAACATCGCAATAAAGTGCAACAAGAGCAGGAAGAGATCGCACGCGCCAAGGCGGCTCAGACTGCAGCAGACAAGGAATTGGAAGCCGTCGAAGAGGCCCGACGTGCTCGCTTGAAGGAGCTGGAGGAAGCCGCGCTGAAAGCTGAGATAGCATGGGAACGAATGGGTGGCCGAATAAGAACGATGGACCCTGAACTCAGGAAAAGGCTAGATGAGGAGGCATGTCTGACGGATGAGGAACGAAGACTTCGAAGGGCTTGGGAGGAATACGACAAAGCATGGGAACTTATCATGATAGCTATTCGGCCAGTCAAGACCTTCATGTTTCGCAAGACTTCTTTTTCTTTTGCAGATGTCCCGTGGCCTGTGCTTCCGCAACATAGAGATTCTGAACTCGGAAATACCCCAGTCGTGGACTTGGAGGATATCACAGCGCCTGCGATCGCCAAATTCTTGTTAGATCCACATCGAGACTCGAACAAGTCAAAGAGGGAGATCCTGCGTGATGCTGTGCTACGCTATCACCCAGATAAATTCGAAGGACGAATTCTCCCGCGAATCGTGCCTGAGGATCGGGCCCGTGTGCAGGAGGGTGTCTGTATCGTGACGAGGTGTTTGAACGAGCTGATGAGCACTGAACATTGACTGAAATTATAAAGTTGAGTTTTGTTGTGGGAGTGCTATTGTGACTTCGATTCGGTCAATACATTGTGCGTCGTCACACCTTTTTTATTTGTCTTGCAGTCTTCGATTAATCAAGGAATGTGGGAAAGAAATGACGTGCCTCCAGTGGTTTACAGTAAGCTATTAGTTTTTAAACCTTGTCGTTCGTTGACCTTAACCCCCACAGCTGGCACGATTCACAGGCACACCAGGTGATGATTTTTTCCTTAACATGTCGATTGACACTATTGTAGTACCTTTGCGATTGAGCTGTCAGTCTCATGACTACCCTAACTACGATACTCCTTCATCTTGGCTCTCAAAGGAGAGAAAAATATGACTCACCTGTCATATTTTTCTCTCCTTGAGCATTCTCTTGATGTCATGCTAATTTGCTTTGGAGACAGCCAACTTACCCTATCACGATGGTTGGTTATAAATACCTGTCATCTCTTTTGACGTTTCAATATGAGAGTTGACTCAACGTCTTGTCCGTTTTCGTAAACTGAGTGTGGCTCAACAATAAGTACATTTGTGGTTCTTCCTTTTGAGTCGGAGAACGCCATGGGCCTGAATTCCGGCCGAGTATGGACAGTGACCTCGCGTTCTTTGCCTCCCACCTTCCACACCCTATTGTAAGTTATCATTTCCGTCCTTCAATGCGCGAGCTGACATATCTCTTCCAACAGTTGCCTCCGACTACGATGTCTCGGTTTCCAATGACAGACTTACCCACTGCTCGCCAGCTTGCAGAAGCAAAGCAGACGCTTGCTTCCTCGCAACAGGCCCTCCAGAATATCAACAGCAAGATCGATCACGCTGAGCAAACACTCGCTGAGATAGTCGCCTCAACGCGATGTACCATCGACAATCTAACTGCAGAGCAAGAATCTCTACAACGAGACATCTCGCTTGCCTTGGCCTACATCTCCCCCATTCGACGTCTGCCTCATGAACTCCTCCGCGAGGTGTTCCTCATCACCTTTGAGAGCAACCACAAATGTGCATGGGGCATCTCTTCTGTTTGCTCCCTGTGGCGCCGCATCGCGCTCTCGATGCCGAAACTTTGGTCGAAGATTCGGCTAGAGACGACACAGAGTGACTCAGCCGACACCATCCGCCTCTGGCTAGAGCGTTCCGGCAGGGTATGTCCTCTTGACATCGAAATCACTCTGCAAGTGGCTCCACCGCCATCCTCCCCTTCCACTATCAGGTCACACTCTCGAAATCACTCCCACTCGTACTCGTATCCACCACCTTTACCGTCTCCGCCCCTATCATGGGGCGCTGCCATGCCAGTCACTCAGCATGGTCCTGTTAATATCAGTACTGCTGGGGGTGGTGTTGTTCACTACCTCCCTCCCGGCGGCATGTTCCCATCCCCACCTATCATATCGCCACCGCCACATTTACACCCCGGTCATTCATCGCCCCAGTCAAATGCAAACACTACCCAGTCCGTGAGGTCAATAGCTCATTGGGGACATATTGCAATGTACTATCTAACACAACAAATGGAGCGATGGGAGCGATTCGTGTTTAGGTTCGACAAGTCATTCCCATCCATCTCAGCTTTGAAGTCCATTTCCGGTGAGTAAGATGGTTGCCTCCCTGCATGAGATATCACAATTCACTGTACATACAGGCAATGCCCCGCTCTTGAAGCATTTTGAAGTCAGCTGCTCAGAGGCTGGCGGGTGCTTTTTCGACAACACATGGTCTTGGCTACCCACTCAACAAACGACCCTGCCATCCCTCCGGAGCTTCACCCTGGCCAATATGCCCTTCAAATGGTCATGTCCAATGTTGAGTAGCTCTGGCTTGACATCCATCGTAATAAGGGCGCTCCCTATCTCCACTCTCTCCCTTGATCGCCTACAGCATATCCTCACAAGTAACTCTGAGACACTCGCGTCAGTGTCCCTTTCCTTCCCCACCGCTCATCCGGCAATCCTTCCCCTTACACAACTTACCCTCACCTCCTTGCACACACTGTCATTGTCAGGACATCACCTTCTAGCGGGACTCCTTGACACACTCATTTTACCCTCTCTAGGGTCGCTCAACTTGACACTCGATTTGTCGCGGACTCCAGAACCCCTTGAGGAAACCATAACGAGTCTGCTCGCTCGGTCGCATACGCCACCACTTGCATCACTCACTCTTTCCCATGGCGCCAACAATTTCTTTTACGCCACACCTGGCCCCGGAAATGGAGCTTTCGCACCGTGGTCCTTCCTCAATCAGTTGAATATGCTCACTCATCTCACCGTAACACATACGGCGGTCGAGCCTCTCCTCGTACTTCTCTCTGCTCCGGATGAAGATAACAGTAATCAATGGTTGTGCCCCGAGCTCACGGTACTCACCTTGCGGTTGTGCCACCCACAGGGTGACGGCGTAGCCAAACTTGTTTCCCTTGTCGAAGCACGTAATCCTGATCTCACCGATGGCCATTTGCCACCGGTCACTGTTGGTCTGGTGCCAACCAGGCTGAAGAGCTTAGAGCTCAACGACTGCTTGACAGTGGGCGTAGATGTCCTTGGGTGGTTAAAGAGTAGGGTGGAAGAAGTTATTGTTATCGAACCTGCGTACGAGCGGTGCGTGATTAGGTCTGGTACATTCTTAGATGGACTTATTGTTGATTAATTTCCTTATTGTTGGCTGTGTCTATCTCAATGCGCCCAATGGCATATCGGTTCATGTCGAGTAGACGCATGATGTCAAGGTCCCCTTCGTATGGGTGGTGACTTCCTCATTCCGTCATAATTACTATTTGAAAGTGTTTGGAAACACGGTAATGTGTGCTCATCGAGGTTTGATGGATAGTCTCGTCTTCCACGATGAAGCCTATTCCATTCCAGATATTTTGTCTTGTCTGATCGGCTTTGATTATTATTTGCATCTTAAAATATCTGGTTCTCTATTTGTGGTCTATACCTTGTAACACGAGAAAAGTGCTTCGCACATAATATTCAAAATATTTACAAGTTACACAACTTACAAGGCGTATCTGCAGTCAAGGGATTGGATCACGATCATAGCTATCGGCCAGAACATGGCGAATGCTTGCACGTATATCCGACGCGATTATGGAAGTTCCTGTCCAGAGTTGATAGCGTTTGCCACCTGACTTGTGTTAGGGCGATTAGCAGCATATCTGCACGACAATAAGAACTCCAGAAATGAAAACTGTTCAAGGTATGTCGATACACATACCGCTCGTAACTATCAAGATACAGCTGCTCGGTGCTGCAAGTCTTCTGTACGTCTGGATGTTGTAGCAGTCGCTCCATATAGGCCTTAAATTTGCTCGAAGGTGGGAAAGAAAATCCGCGGTAGTGTACGAGGACGTTCGTCGCTCTGAAAAGCCCTGCGGATTACAGCGCGGTAATAGAGTGTGATGATTGATGGGGAAACAAAGAGAAGATATAGACACCCACAAGGGACAGCCATCACGTCGGCCCATCCAAGCTCTTCTCCTGCCCAGAGCCCAGGCTGTACAGCGTCTCCGTGCTTCTCGAATAAATCTACGAGCTTTTCGATGGCAGCAAGAAATGCTTTTCCGTGCATGATTTGATCAGGGGTGGACTGGGCTTGCAGATAGCGGTAGAATGTGGGAACTAGTGTCCTGTTGATGTGGTCTGACTGGAGCCGTGCAAGAGCGCGAGCATCTGATGAAGGTGTGTTGTGTAAGTTCGCTATGACACAACGAGCCAATCGGCGACAAACAGGGATCATGCAGCGCTGGTAGAAGGTGTCGGTGGAGATCAGGGTTCGTAGAGACACTGAATCAGTGTAGGATTGTTGAAGTGTTCTGGGTATAGATACGAAGGATCATCTGCCCACCTCAGTTCTTCAAGATATTCAAGAATTACCGTGCTTTCGTTAAGTGCCTTGGGTGGATTGTAATTGTTCAGTTTAAGTGCAGGCACTAATCCCTTAGGAGAGACTTCAAGCAGATCCTTGGGCTTCTTATAAGGATCGACCTCATCTGTAAGAGGTGATACAGTTAGATATGTTGTCTGCAGCCTGGTCAATCCGCAGAAGCGCACGATACTATACAAAGGAGAGTTAGTCACGGTATGAGAGACTGAGCTCAGGTGCGCCGACTTGGTACGGAATTTGAAGATACTCCAGCGCGATCCATACACGATGAACGAATGGACAGAAACAGCTGCCGAATAGTGTCATATCTTTAGGTTCTGCGTGAGCTTGAGCCGTCTCAAGCGCATGTCCAGTGCATGAAGTGTGGTATGACTTTCCCGTGTCTTCCATGTTGGAGGAGGTTCTACTGTAATACGTTACCTAAATATATCGTCATACGCCCGATTCCTGGAAACTGGACTCTGGAGTTTTGTCAAGACTGAATATTGTTGTTTGGTTGAGATGCAAAGACCTAACCCTCATCCATGTTACTTCATTGAAACTAAGAGCCCCCTTCTCTCTAGCCTCTTCTTTCGTTTCCGCGCAAAATTTCAGAAATCCCTCATTCTGCCAAATATCCTTCCATTCCGTCCCCTCACGTACACCCCACCACTCGTCACTGAACGGGTTCGAAGTCATTATTAGCTGTATCGGCGAGAGGGTATTTGATAAAGAATCTTATTCGCATGTCCACCGTCTTGCGCAAATTGAATTGGTAATCTTTGTGGAGTAATATGAACTAGCCTGTATGCTAGGCAAGGATAGTGTCAATTCCTGGTGCTGGATTATGGATGCTTCTGAAAGGCTCATCCTACCATTCATAAACATTGAAGATGATTAGGGCATCATATGTAAGATGCCATGCCAACTCTGTTAGTTTGTATAATGTTGTAGATCCTTTGGTTGTATAGACACCTATATGTAATCATAAGGCTTGTTTTAGCAACCACATCCTCCATCTGTGTTTGTGTCTGTGTCTGTGTCTGTGTCTATGTCCATGTCTGAGTTTTTCTTTTTGTCACTCTTTTACTCTACTGTGCCCAATAGGTTATAGGCCTATCCTATGTAGGGAATAGCACAGGTTACACCAACATGAACCAGTAACTGGGTTGGATGTCCTTGGGTTTGGATACAGGTCAACCTGAGAGCAACCTTGACCCAGGCCCAACCCATGGTCAACTATGTATGTATGCATGCACATGCATATGACATGCACCCAGGGACTTACTCTGAATCTTCTATAATATCCTCATATTAACAGTGTGCATCTTACCCTGCTTTTTCAGTCAGCCCCAAACAATTGTGACTCACATTATTGATGCAGTCCACTCAC
>QLPG01061817.1:0-12684 GCA_003314385.1 Gomphus sp. MG54 | reverse complement strand
TTGCTATATCAGTTCTGTAACTGGGGTTGGTGAGGGCTAACTGTCTGAAAACAAATTTTTATTTCAGAATTTTTACATTTCTTTTTTATCACAAGGCACTTCCACAACGATCTATATTAATTTTCATATAGATTGGCTGCAATATAACTGAATGGTTGCAGTTTTCTTTTCACCTACATGAACAGAAGTAAAATTTGCATACTGCAAACCGGTGCAATTATCTAAGTCTTGAATGTTTGACTGCCACAATGTGTTAATGACCAAAGCAAATTAGGGTTAGGGTTACAGGGCGCCCCATTCCCCGTGTCCCCTATCTTAAGTAACCTTGTTTTCACGCATAAATAGAACACGCTGTGATTATGTGAAGTTTTTCTCCTTACAAATGTGCGGGATGCACGTGATCAACAGGACTCGAGCGCTTTGCAACCACCCACTCGTTCCCAGCCCCAATGTCGCGTCTTACTTCAACTGAAGTGATTAGTCGAGGGGAATATCTTGACCCCGATTTCGATCCCATGTCACTTACTATGCCGCATCTACTCTCCATATTAGCTCTTCACGCGGTAAAATATCCAACTCCGTATAACAAGTCAAAGCTGGTGCAAGCTTTTAATGAAGAGATCAAGCCACGAGTAGAGCAGTTAAAGAAAGAGCGGTTGAAAAGAGAGAGTTCCATTGCCAGCTCGCATGGGATCAGGGATGGGATAACTGGAGAATCAATGAGTGATGTACATGTATTACAATTTTGGAACGATCTGTTTTATAAACCTGCTATGAAACAGGATGCGGAACCGCCACGGCAGCCTCCACCTCGGAGGTCTACTCGAAGGCTTTCCAGACTTCTTTCACAGACTCCTTCCCCAACAAAGCCCGAGCCAGTGAGTTGTGCCACTTCAGCGGTTGCTAAACGTTTGGGACTAAGTTTCTGTATAACGGAGGCCAAACGTCGACGGTCATCGGCTGGTCCTTCGTTTTCAAAGGCTTTTTCCAAGATTGTTGATTCTAGAGAACCTACTTTGATGGAGGAGAGTGAGCCCGAAGAAAAGCCTGCCAAAAAGGTAGGCAGACCTAGAAAGAGTGTGAGCCTTTGCATTACTTTCTCATGCATCCCGGTATTCTTATTCGGATTATGTTTAGGCTGCTGCAGCAGGCCCTCAGGGGAGGAGAGTGTCTCAAACGGTTAGTCAATATCTACAAACTCATCCCGTGTCAATTTTGAGTCATGTGCCCCAAGGAGGAAGGTTGGTCAGACAACAATGTATTTCAATCTGGGGCAGAATCATCCTCGCCAGTACGCCCTTCTTCAAATGGCAAAGGAAATGTTCCCGTGCGACGACCAATTCGTCGCGCGAGGATATCCTTTTCAGCGCCTCCCTCTTCTCCTTTCGTTGCTGCACCATCATCTTCTATCTTTGATCCCGATTTGCCGGTAGCAGCCAGGCTACCACGTCATGACACAAGTGCCACTCAGGATACCGAGCCCACTAATAATTCCTTCCAGTCGCCAGAATCGGAAGCTCTTGCCACTGTTGATCAACGACAAGCCGTTTCCCAAAAGGCCGCTCCTGGAGCTTACAGTACTCCCCTCTTGGCACGGCTTATTTTGGTTGCAATATCGTTGGCATTCATTGCGACTATTGTTTCCTACAAAGTAAAATCTGCATCCATCGGATACTGTTACCCTGGGACAGACACAAATGCCATTTTGGGGGAGCGCCGTGCAGCCCGTATTGCCGCTTATGAATGTATGGAGCATTTAGCAAACCAATCAGGGGATGCTCAGGAAACTTCCAATATTACGTGTACACCCCTTCCCTTACTGCCTCTACCAGAGCCTATGGCGTGCACACCATGCCCAGCTCATGCATACTGTACTCCTGATATGGTGACCTGCGAGCCGTCGTTTGTGTTACGTCAACATCCCCTGGCATTACTCCCGTTTCTCCATCAACTCCTTGATGGTCTCCCGGGTTTGGGGCCAGTTGCGCTCCCTCCTAGTTGTATAGAAGACGAGGAGCGGAAGAAGACCATTGGTAGACTTGGGGTCGCGCTCGAGAATTATTTAGCTTTGACTCGCGGGCGCCGCCTGTGCGTCGGGATGACTACCCCAACTACTGGAGGGAATGAGGCTACACAATTTGGCTTACAGGTTGACCGTGTTCACGATCACTTGAAAAAAATTACCGTTATTCAAGTATGTCGCCGTCTCGTCTGTCTTTGTTAGGTCTAACGAGCATTTCAGAAAAAGGTGGTGAAGGCAGACGAATTCGAAAGTCTGTTCGAACAGGCCATAGTGGACTTGCAGCGATTCGGATACGTGATTATGGACAACGATTCCAGGTGGGTTGGAGATTGTTTCCATGCGTCTGATGTCTTATAGTTTGACTAGTGGCCGCGCATATATCGCTGCCGTTCGTACTTACTTCGATCTTCCATGTAAGATTCGAGTCATGGCCAGAAATGCATGGAACGAATGGAAAGCTTATGTGTTCGGTGACTTACCTTTTTATATATGAGCCGGACTCTTGTCTCATCTTCACTGCAGCTTCTGTTCTTTTAGTTGCCTCCCTATTTTGGACAAGAGGCAAGCTTGCGTCACGGCAGATCGAGTCTCGTCGAATCAGCGACCTTGTCCAGGTTGTGCTTGACACGCTGCGAAACCAGGAGCTCGCACATCACGTAGACCCTGTCTCTGCTCCGCATAATTACCTGTCGTCGCTGCACCTTCGTGATGTGATACTACAAGACGAACATTCTATACCGGCCAGACGCCGGTTATGGGAAAAAGTGGAGAAGATCGTAGAAGGAAATACGAATGTGCGCGCAAGCATCGAGGAGCTCGAAGGGGGGGATGAGGGTCGTGTATGGCGATGGGTTGGCGGTTCGCACAAGAACATCAAGTCGCTTTAAGAAGATGGATGGTTCTCAACTTGTTTACATCAATTAGTAGTGTACTTGTAAAAATTGTACTTCGCAATGTAAGAGTGGCAGGAAAAGAATAGTCTAGCTCCATAAACCCATTGGTATCGAGGATACAATCTTTTCTGCTAAGGCACGTTTCATAAACTGCTCTTCTGCTAAGGCCCGTGTTGTCTAAAGATTAAAAGGTTACGCGCTGGCTGACCCGCTGCTAAAGAGTTGGCATACCCGTAGAAACTTATCCAAGTCTATTCGACCAGCATTAAGTGCACGATGAAGGTGGTAAATAGTATCCTCGATCGCGTTGTCTTCAGCTACTAAGTTTATAAGCCTAGAATCGCGCAGTCAAGATGAGAAGCCATGAATTAATGCAAATTCATACTGGTTGTATACTATGGTGGTCGAGCAAATGAGCTCATCCACCTCTGGATCACCTTTCCTTCGGAGCTCATGCAAGTTCATCTCGGCGCTATGCACAGTGGTGCGTAATCTGTCTGCGACGACGCGACAAACATCTCGCACGGCCTCCAGTCTAGCCATCTCGTCACGTATTGCGGGCTCGCCAGTGAGGAGGTCTGTTTGAGCCGTCTGTAGTCGCTGCATATCCGTTGCCAGTGTCCGATCGAGTGCCGTAAACTCCGAAGTAATTTTGGCGTGTACCTGTGAGTGTAGGCGGAGTACTTCAGGGTTGGGTGGTCGTGGCGGGGCGTTGGACGGTGGAGGGCTCATGGGTGGCGTGTCTTCAACGTCTTCCTCGAGATAATTGCGTGCGGGAGTCGTGGGATCTGGTGGCATTTCAGGTTGGATAGCTGACGGAGGGGCTTTTGGTGCTGTAAGCGGAACGAGACTTGCGTCATATGAACGACGAGAATAATGTGGCACGGCAAGGGGTGGTGACTGAGTTGAAGGGTGGAATGTCACGCCCGAGACTGGCGGCGGCGGCGGCGGTCTTGGAGGTTGTGGAGGTTGCGGGGGTTGCGGAGGTTGTGGAAGTTGTGGAGCACCAGAATAATGTGGTACGGGAGAGGGCGGTAATTGGCGGAATGACAAGTCCGAAACTGGCGGCGGTGGCCGAGGGGGAGGAGCGGGTCGGGAAGCGGTCAAGGGGAACGACGTAGATCCATTGGTGCGGGAAGCATTTGGAGATGGTCTGCTTGGGGAGTCTGCGGTCACAGGAGAGGGTGTGGGCCGTGACAACGATGGAGCCTGGGGTTTTGCATACACTGGAGGGTCCCGCGAAAATTGATCGGTTAAGACTTCCAGCAGCGCCTTGAGATTGCAGCCCTGTCAAAAGGTTATGAGCTGTGAGACAGAGAAGGATCCAGCAGACATGTGCACTTCGCTCTTCTTCTGCCAGGCGTGGATGTATTCCGGCCCGCATCGTCCACTCACATCGACGAATCTGCCTGCCTTGACCAGCATGTCGCTCGTCGGGACGACATACACGAGCGGGGGTTCGGCAGGATACAGGTGAGTGAGCCACACAGCAAGCGGGATGTTGTACGAGGCGCCACGATACTGGATTGGGAGCAAGCCATGCACACATAGCAGTAGCTGCGACCTGCCGTCATCGTACGCTTAGAGTTGAGTTGCGGGTCAGGATTCGCGACAAGGAAACGAAGGGGAGTCGTACTGTACACATCCGTCTTGGGGCGAAGATTCGGGTAGAGGGTAAGGACGGTGTCGACGTGGCTGTAGACAATGTCGCTGTGCGAATATGTCTGAATGTTCTGTCGCAACCACTTCTGGGTGAGTGAAATATTGTCAGGCATATCGACTGACTAATGGTGTGGGTGACGGTGGGTGACATGGCTTTAGCTGGCCCGAGTGCGGGTAAAGGTGCGGTGCGGTGCGGTGCGGTGGGCGGTTCCCGGGGTGCAAGGACCCCGGTCCTCTAAAAGAACACCGCACGTAGTCCTCACTTTTTTCTTCTCTCTCCCAACTATCACCTCCTTCCCTGTAATCCGCTATAGACACATAGAGTTCCTTTATACCGCAAACCTTTCGATTCTTACAGTCCTCGTTGGTTCTGCCTCTGTGTTTAGTCCATACATATCCATCTTATAGGTGCGTTTTGTCACCATTGAACTGCCTATGCCTATCAACGAGCTCATTACTTCCAGAGAAACCCAAGAATTACAATGGCTCCTGCTGCTACTGCCTCTGCCTCGGCTCACATTGATCCTATAATGCTCAAAGCTGCCGCTACCGGCGATGCGGCTCCCCCTGCCCAAAACGACTTCGATGTCTCCCAATTATTTGTCGCCGATAAGGCTTCCCGCGACGCTGCCACCGAGGCACTCGTCTCTGTTGCTGAAAAGGATGGTCCCCAAGCCCTCGTCAACATCGGCCTCGCCGAAGCCTTGCTCAAGGCTCTCGCCGATAAAAAATCGCCAGCCGCCCGTGAAGGCGCGGCGACCACCATCAAGGCTCTCGCAAAGGGTCCGTCTTCTATCGCCCTCGAGAGCGTTTTCGTTGAGTCGGGCCTCCTGAGTGCCCTTCTCGAGACATTTGCAGACAAGACTCCCGCCGTCCGGACGGTGGCAATTGGAGCTGTCCGCGAAGTCGTCAAGGCTCAGAACCCTTGGGCTGCATCTCTCGTGCTCTCTCCTATCCTTCTCCAGATCAAGACCGCCGGCAAGTGGCAAGTCAAGACTGGCGCCCTCGAGATTCTCAACCAACTCGTCAAGTCGGCACCTGCTCAAACGGCCCGCGCCATGCCTGACATTGTTCCTGTCCTGGCAGACGTCATTTGGGACACAAAGGCCGAGGTTAAGAAGGCAGCCCGTGACACTCTCACAAAGGCCACCGCCCTGGTCTCCAACAAGGACATTGAACGTTTTATTCCTGCACTTATTTCGGCCTTAATTAATCCCGTTGAGGAGGTGCCCAGCACCATCCAGCTCCTTTCGGCCACCACATTCGTTTCTGAAGTAGATGCCCCTACCCTATCTCTAATGGTCCCCTTATTGGCTCGTGGTCTCACAGAAAAGTTAACCGCCACCAAGCGCAAGGTCGCCGTGTATGTATAATAATATTGCTCTTGTACCCATACATGTCTAATGTAATCTCCAGCATCACAGACAACATGGCCAAGCTTGTCGATTCTGAAGAAACTGTCCGTCCCTTCATCCCCAAGCTCCTGCCTGCTCTCATCAAGATTGAGAATACCATCGGTGACCCTGAAGCTCGTGGTGTCGTTGGCAAAGCCATCGTAACCCTTCGTCAAGTTGGCAAGATTCCGGCATCCAGCGATGGTTCCGACGTCCTTCCCCCTACGGTTGTCGACCCTGCAAGTCTCACCAATTCCCTCACCGCTGTTTATAGGAAAGCTGGTGGATCTGCTCCATCGCCCAATTCACCCGCCACCATTTACGTCTCAAAGCTCGCTGCCGCTCTCGTCCTTTCCAAGAACTACGATGCTTCTGAATGGGATACTCTTGTACCCTACGTTTCACTCGTTGCTTCACAACCTGAGCCTAAGCGTGTCGTAAGTGACTGGCTCCTAAAGTCTGCAAATGAGGGCGAAGATGATGACGCTGTGGAGGATGATGAAGAAGAGGGCGAAGACTTATGCAATTGCACATTCTCCCTGGCATATGGCGCCAAGATCCTACTCAACACAGCCACTCTGCGGCTCAAACGCGGTCACCGCTATGGACTTTGCGGTAAGAATGGTACTGGCAAGTCCACCCTCATGCGCGCCATCACCAACGGCCAGGTTGAGGGTTTCCCTTCCCCTGATGAAGTCCGCACTTTCTATGTCGAGCACGACATTGACGGAAGCGAGGCTGATACTTCTGTCCTTCAATTCATCCTTTCTGACAAGCGTATCTTGGCTGAAGAATCTGAAACCCGCGAAACTCTATCCTCAGTTGGTTTCAGTGAGGAAAGGCAGCAACATGCAATTGGCTCTCTGTCTGGTGGTTGGAAGATGAAGCTTGCCCTCGCCAGAGCGATGTTATTCAAAGCTGACATTCTCTTACTCGATGAACCCACCAACCATGTATGCATCCCTTCCCGTATCTCCCTGTGGTACTTCTCACGAGTTCTCCCGTAGCTTGATGTCGTTAACGTTGCCTGGTTGGAAAACTATTTGACCAATCTTAAGACTTGCACTTCAAGTAAGTTGGCTTTTTTTTTGCAATTGCATGCGCTTTCTGACGAGCCTCATAGTCATTGTCTCACATGACTCTTCTTTCTTGAATAACACCATTACCGATGTTCTCCACTTGAACCGTTTCAAGGTTAAGCGTTACCGAGGCAACCTCGAAGCGTTTGTCAAGGTTGTTCCTGAGGCCAAGTCTTACTACACCTTAGAAGCCGCTGAAGATTACAAGTTCAAGCTCCCCGATCCTCCTCTTCTCGAGGGTGTCAAGACTAAGGAGAAGAGTTTGCTCAAGATGCGCAAGGTTGGTTTCCAATATCCCACACAGCCAGTCCAGCAACTGTATGATATCACCCTGCAAGTCTCACTTTCATCGCGTGTCGCCGTTCTCGGACCAAACGGATCGGGCAAATCTACCCTTGTTAAGCTTCTAATTGGCGACATGGAGCCCAACAAGGGAGGTGAAATATGGAAACATCCCAATCTGGTCATCGGCTATATTGCGCAACACGCTTTTCACCATATTGATCACCATCTCGACAAGACACCTCTGGAATACATGCTTTGGCGTTATCAAACCGGTGAGGATCTTGAGGAGATGACCAAGGCCAACCGCATCATTTCTGAGGAGGAAGAGCAGAAGATGAAGGATGGCGCGCTCATTGTCATTGAAGGACAGAAACGCCTTATTGATGAGATCATTTCGCGCAAGAAACTTAAGCAATCGTATGAATATGAAGTCTCGCTCAAGGGCCTGAGCTCTTCCGAAAATATTTGGCTACCCCGTGACGACCTTATCAAGCGTGGTTTCGAGAAGGTACATATTTTCACCGTAACTTGATCAATAACTGAGGATTGCGCTACAGAAAGTTATTGAGGTTGACACGCGCGAGGCTCAACGCCTTGGTCTTCTGCGCCCGCTCGTTCGTCGAGAGATCGAGAAGCATTTTGCTGACTTTGGCCTCGAGCCTGAGTTTGTGTCGCACAATACCATGAGGGGTCTATCGGGTGGACAGAAAGTCAAGATTGTTCTGGGAGCTGCGACATGGCGTCGCCCTCACGTCGTGTGCATGGATGAACCAACTAGTGCGCCAACATCACTCATTCTAGGTTACAACTTGATGCTTACTGACATATCATAGACTATCTTGACCGTGAATCGCTCGCCGCCTTAATAGAGGCTCTGAAAGAGTTCCAGGGTGGTGTTCTCGTGATCACTCACAACCGTGACTTCTCGGAATCGCTGTGCAAAGAGTCGGTATATCAATCAATCAGTTGCGCCACAATCTGACCTGACATTTCAGAGTGTGGGCCATGCGCGATGGCCATCTCGAAGCTTCTGGCCACAACTGGGTTGAGGGCCAAGGTTCCGGTCCACGAATCGACAAGAATGAGGGTGAAGAAGAGGTGCAGTACGATGCGATGGGTAACAAGATTGATAACAAGAAAAAGAAGAAACTTACTTCGGCTGATGCTCGCAAGGCCAAGAAGGACCGGATGGCTCGGCGCAAGCGTGGAGAAGAAGTATTCACGGATGAGGAGCTATGAAGGGCTCCATATTTCCAACTTCACCATCTTCAATTTCTACTTATTTTGTTGACCTTGTCGTATCGTATCGTGTAGGCGTTGGGTAATATACTTCTTAAGCTATTCAAATTACATGCCACCCGACACATTTAGAAATCGCGAGACTGAGATGACACTGAAAAACCAAGTATCCACCGTTCAATAACACCCACAGCGACGGTATCTCTTAAACCTTACACCTGATAGATCACAGCCACTGCTTCTTTCTAGTATCCTCTCTACTGCTACATCCACTTTGTGACGATACAGTATGCTCCTAAGTGTTACTCCTCATCCTGTTACCATACTCTTGGCTAGATGAGCGGTCCTTCAATTCACAGTGCGCCTCATTCATTTCCAGCCAACGTCTGGTGAGAGCCCATTTTTAACTGTCTATCCCCGGTTCGGGATCAGATGAGATTGGTTTGCCAGACAACTTGCCTGCTCAATCTTGGGCAGAGCATCCTTCTGCATTGTTTAATGTAAAGGCGAGTTGTTAGGTGTTATCTGATCGCTCGCTAATTACAGGTTGATGCCGCTTGTATTTAAAAAAGTTTGAAGATGATCACCCTTTGCCTATTTCATACACATACCTTCTGATCACAGGGTCCTCTATATAACTTTTACCCACAATTTTTGGATTTCGGCGGAAGGTGGTTTGCTCTTATTGTGGGTTTATTGAACGTTCTTGCCGTCTGCCAACAGTTTCAAGACGAAATGAGCACGCTGACAACCCGTTTTAGAACAAACTGATTTTTCCAGCTTAGCCTACAGGGCAAGAGACTTGATCCTCTACGCTTGCTTGTACCTTTGGCTTCCTTGGTTTTACCGTGGAATTGTTTGGCCACTTCAACACCAGTCCTTCGGGACGCCACGAGCACGCCAACAAATCATTTTGAAACAAAGTGACGTTCAAGCACAGTCCAGAGCCACAGAATTGGTCACTGCTCTTATGGCTAGTCTTTTGGTGCGCCTGGTGCTCAAAGGTGAATATGGGCGTCGACGAACTCGTCATGGTCACTGCCCTGCTGGTTAGCCTAAAGTGTTGGGTCCTTGCCATGAACTCGACGGAGTAGCTGACCTCTACGCCTCCAGATGCAATAGCCAACTTGGACTACCGTCTTTTCTAACTTGATCTCTTAACGCCTGACCTTACTTGCGAAATCTGCCAGCTCAACGTCCCGCATAAAAGCTTGACCAGTGCAATCTACGTTACTTTAAACTTTGGGTGGGCCCTGATTCCATCTTTGATGGCCCTGTTTCACTCTGTACAACATGACCCAGTTTCAAGATACACAACTATCAAGAAACTAAATTATGGGCAGATCTCTGGTGTTCAACTGTCGTTTTTGCCTGCCAATAGGGCAGCCGATGATAGTTTCCCCTTTTTGTGAGGTTTTTGTATTCTGACTGTGCTCTGCACAAACTCGATTGAATGTCGAACCTGTTTGGAATTTGATTATTGCAGGACGAAGTGCACGAGATTTGATGTTTCAACATAGACTTGTCTTGTGTGAATTGATCATGTGAATTGATTCTCAAGTCAAATGATATTAACTTATTCTTTGAGCAGAGAGCCTCACGAGGCGCTTGAAAGTTTGCTTGTCGGAGTAGAAATCTGCGCCATGTCGGATTCGCGGCATGTTTGGCAAACGTCGAATAATCGTCATAGTGGCACAACCTTTCTATGCAGTGGCATATAATATGCAGCAGGACTGTCAACTCCTAACGACGATCCGCCACGATGACTTCTGTTTGGTCCAACGTGAAGGAATCTGTAGCTGGAATAGGTGAGACTAAGAAGATCAAAGACCTTCGCCACAATATTCGAGACCCGCATGGACCTGATGCGGACGAGCGAATGCGCACCGACCACGGGACGAAAATTGCTGATCCAGAAAACTGGTGTGTGGATGTTGTCATTCGTGCCGCTTAGATTGTTTATCCTCACACAGGCTTCGCGTGGTGCCAGAGGAGCCGAAGAAGGCAGAGAAGCAGACGAAATCTATTGGTCCAGCCCTGCTGGAGGACCAGATTGGGCGCGAGAAGATTCACCGATTTGATCACGAACGGATTCCGGAGCGTGTCGTCCACGCGAGGGGCGCCGGGGCTCATGGGTACTTTAGAGTCTCCGACGATAGGCTTGCCAAGTACACCTGTGCCAAGGTTCTGACTGATGCGTCGAGGACGACACCTGTGTTCGTCCGCTTCTCCACCGTGCAGGGCAGCCGTGGAAGCGCAGACACCGGTAAGAGTTCCTGAAGCGAGGCGAGATGCGGTGGACGTCTGAGTCCTGGTCTGTGATAGTTCGCGATGTTCGTGGATTTGCAATCAAGTTTTACACGGATGAGGGGAACTGGGATTTGGTTGGGTATGGTCGTCGGCTTGATTGCGTGTTGCGTATCTCATTTCTGGGCAGGAACAATATCCCAGTGTTCTTCATACAAGACGGGATGCAATTCCCCGACTTTGTACACGCTGTTAAACCTGAGCCGCACAATGAGGCAAGTCGCCCTTGGATCTGCGCTCAATGGTTGCGAATTGATCTGGATTGTAGGTGCCTCAGGGACAAACGGCGGTGAGTGACAGATATGAGAGGCAGGCACTCTGGGACGTGACCTTTCGGTATAGCACAACAACTTCTGGGATTTCGCGCAGCTGCAAAGCCAAATCACGCACATGCTATGCTGGATCATGTCAGACCGAGGGATCCCGCGAAGCTTCCGGATGATGCAGGGCTTTGGGGTGAATACGTTTACACTGGTAAACGAAAAGGGGGAGCGGGTCTTTGTGAAATTCCATCTGGTCCCAGAGCTTGGAGTGCATAGCTTCACCTGGGACGAGGCGCTCAAGATATCCGGACAAGATCCGGGTGAGTATTGCGTCACACAACGGTGGCAAGTGGCGCGTTGAGGAACTCGGGACAGATTTCCACAGAAAAGATCTGCAAGAAGCGATCGAGAATGGCGTCTTTCCCAAGTGGAAGTTCGCAATTCAGGTCCTCGACGATAATAACCAACATGCCTTCGATTTTGAGTATGTTTGTCCGTGTCCACTAGATCCCGTAATCGTGTGCTGACCAAGAGCCCAGCATCCTGGACGCCACCAAGGTCTGGCCTCAAGACCTCATCCCTCTCCTCGAGGTTGGCGAGCTCGTTCTTAACCGCACCGTCGACGAGTTTTTCCCCGAAGTCGAACAAGCAAGTCCTGGCGCTTTAGCCGTATATATATCTGACCCCTCCCTCAGGTCGCCTTTTGCACAAGCCATGTTGTTCCGGGGATTGGCTTCTCGAATGATCCGCTGTTGCAGTCCAGGAACTTTTCGTATTTCGACACTCAGATCTCGCGTCTCGGCATCAACTGGGAGGAGCTCCCCATCAACCGTCCTGTCTGCCCTGTGATGAACTTCAACCGAGATGGGAAGAGTAGACACACGATCGTCAAATCACAGGTCAACTACCACCCTAATAGGTTCGACATTATTCGTCCCGACCCCCAGGGGGCCTACAAAGAGTGAGCATCAACCATAGCGGGAACATCTGCTGATGCCTTGCCTCGTAGGTATCGAGAGCACGTTGAAGGATGCAAGGAGCGCACTCGCAGCCCCAAGTTTCAAGAGCATTTCAGCCAGGCGCAGCTCTTTTACAACTCGCTCACTAAGTCTGAGCAAGCACACATGATCAGCGCATTCTCCTTCGAACTGTCACACTGCGACGATCCGGTCGTGTACAAGAACATGTCGGAGCGCCTCGCCGAGATCGATATGAACGTCGCTTGTCAAGTCGCTAAGAGCGTTGGCGCACCGACGCCCAAAAGGCCCGTACACCCGAACCACGGCAAGACCAGCCCGGGGCTCTCCCAGCGGGACACGCTGCCCAAAGAGCCGACGATCAAGTCCCGGCGCATCGCGATCCTGATATCCGAGGGCGTGAACGCGGAGGAGGTCGAGGGGCTCAGGGCCGCGATCAAGACCGCCCACGCGACCGCGTGGCTAATCGGGCCGTGGCGGGGCACCATAAAGGCGGCGGGGAAGGATAAAGTACTGGAGGCGGACCACCACTTTGAGGGACAGCGCTCGACGCTGTTTGATG
>QLPG01061811.1:0-16145 GCA_003314385.1 Gomphus sp. MG54 | reverse complement strand
GCGGAAGTAGTTCCGAGAGTGTATAAAGGAGGATGCGGACGAATAGTAATTTAGTGGAGCCACCGAAGGAGGGAAACAAACGAAGCGAATGATAATACGCATCGAAATAAAAAGTCCAAGCAAGGATGGCAAGGGAAGGTGAAGACATAGGTGGAAAAAGGGAACAAAAAAAATAAAACAACCGCAAGGGAGAATGTGAAATTTGAATAAAATCAGACTCAACCAATAGCCCAAGTCCGGCGCGTACGAGGTGGGGCAAGGACAACACCCCAGTCATTATTGGTGCACGCGTGGAGGCCGTACCAAGCTTCGTCCATCCACCGAATACGTTTGAAATTTTGATTGTTTTACGTTAACTTCGAAGTAGGCTAAGCAAGTCCAATATGTGCAGGGGATCATTGGGTCGGAGCAGATATCACCGAGGGTATTTCACTTGCAGAAAGACAGACGAAAAGGAGAGACGGCCTCTTAATGATCAAGGCATTGAGAAAGTACTTGTCATTCGTGAAGAATTTGGTTGGTTGCACCATCAACGTTCATGCCCTGAGCGTCCGAGATGATATGGTCTGCGAGTGCGTCTCCGTCTTCGGCACTGAGCAGAGCAGAGTCAACCTTCTCGTCTTCTTCTCCAGTGGGCACACTGTTGCTATTTCCTGACGAGCGGCGCATGCCACCCGTTCCACCCTGGGGGCCAGACCGCGGTGGGTTAGCGCAACGATCTTTACCATGCGCAATACGCAGGCTGGTATAGTCTGGCTTGTTCTTAACACCGTCAATCGCTTTAATCGCATTTGAAATGTTTGTGAAGTTAACGAAAGCGCAATTCCTAGATGGTAAGGTAAGGACAGCCATTTAGTCTAGAAAAGTAGTCACGGTACGCAGTATCACTCACTTTTCCTTTAAAAAGTTAATAAGCTCAATATCCCCATACTCTCCGAAATCGCGCCTTAGTTTCTCGTCACTGAAAGTATCAAAGTCCTCAACGTTGCCGATATAGACGTTCCGTGTAGCTCCGGAGTGCACAGCAAGCGCAAGTGAGGGCGAGAGAGGACCCGAATTCTTTCCCCATCCAATCTTGAGGCGACGATTATTCAAGGACAAACCTTGGAACGTAGCTACTTGGAAGAAAGTGAAAGCGGCAGTAGGATCCACAAATGTAACAAACTGGGTTGCCAGTGAGAATCAATCAAAGTACCACATGATTTCACATACTGCAATGTGCTTGTCAGGCATAAATCTGATGCTCTGGAGCACGCCGCCTCTGATAGTGTTACAAAGATCCTCGGTCGTTGTTTCGGGGTGGATGTTTCCGAGATATACGGTTCTATTGAGGGTGGTGCCTCCGGCGGCTGCCATGCTTGCTAGCATGGCGGCGCCCGCAGGAGTAGTTGGCATTTCCGGGTACGGGGAGAAAGGTGAATGTGGGAAACTTTGTAATGAAGCTGCTGCAGATTGTGCAACGAGTGATTGCGCCGCTGCAACCTGGGCAGCCGCCGCCGCTGCCTGCTGCGACTTGGGAACATACGCACAGCGATCTTTTCCATAATTTACACGCTTGCCAGCCCACGCTGGTTCTGTGGGGAGTGTGGCAACAACCTATTCAGAAGATAAGCACTATATTGCGAATGAAGTCTCCCCACGAACTTTGGTCGCGACTGATATGCTTAAAAAGTGGACAAAACCAATGTTTTTATCCCTAACTATCTTGACTTGATCGATCAAGCCAAACCGTGACAGGTCGTCCCTCAATTGTTCTTCCGTCATCCCATCGTCGAGACCACCAAGGTAAACGTTTCGAGAAGCGTTGCTCTGAGTGATACTGAGCATGACCTGACTAGGAACAGGGCTGGCCTTCCCCCACCCGATCTTGAGCTCTTGGCCGTGAAGAGAAAGCTTCTTAACGGTGGCATCGGCGTGGAAGGCGGCGGCAGTTGAACCGTCGAGAAATGAGATGAACACACACGACTTTTCAGGAAGCACCCGAACAGATTCTAGGGGGCCAAAACGAACAAGATTGAGGAGCTCGTCGACGGAGGCATCAGCAGGGAGATTGCCGACGTAGACAGTACGTCCGGTTTGATTATTGGCTGCTGCGGCAGCCGCTGCAGCAGCAGCAGGAGAGTAAGCAGCTTGGGCAGCCGAAATATTTAGAGAAGGACGAGCTTGTTGCTGCATACACGAGACATTGAGAGTCGCTCAACATGAAGGTTATGTAAACGCACCGGTTGGAATGAGCCGACTTGAGGGCTGTACGGGAATCCACTCAACATACTCATGCCAGGAACACCCATCATACCATAACCAAAGTTACTCATACCGTATGCCGGACTGCTAGCATTTCCAATAAACGGAGACGGGGGTGGGTTGTTATTTTGGGCTTGCTGTTGAGCGAAGGCGGCGGCGGTGTTCGGGCTTACTTGCGAGGCCGTGCCTTGGCCGTTGCTGGTGCCATTAGAGTTGAGGGGCGTCGCGTATAGCTGCTGAGCTTGCGCTTGAGCCTGCTGTGCGAGTATGTTTTGGTGGTTGAAAGAGTTGTTTCCATAACCATAGTTTTCGAACGAAGCGTTGTTGCGAGCGGCAGCCGAGGCTGCAGCACTAGAGAGGGCGGCTGCAGCACTATTGCCATCAGTTGACCAGCGAGGTTTCTTCACAGACTCTGGACCTGAGGCTTGATCCATGGAACGCTGGGAATGATATGAACGAAGAACAAAGTGACAGCGAAGCAGCGAGAGTACCTTCATCATGTCGAGTTCGAAGGCGTAACCCGGGTATTGGACAGTAAGGACTTGCTGCGAGTCGTCCATCGCGTGGGAGACAGGATTAGAGAAAGGGCAAAGAGAGAATTGTAGAGAGCGGAGTGGTATGGATGAAGAAGTGCGGCGACGGCGAAAAGAAGCGAAAAAGCGGAATAAAAAGAGAAAAAAAAGGTCAAGTCAGAAAGACAAAACCAGGGTTGATATGGGAGTAGAGGGGAGTAGGAGAGCTTAAGCAAAAGAGCGTGGGGGAATGTGGTGAGCGAAGAACGGACACGCACAAACGCGAAACAAGACTGCGTCGTGGGCAGGTATAAGAGTAGATGACTCTTGCAGAATCAACGACTCGTCCAAAGTTGAAATGAAAAGGGTAGGGGACAACAAAGGACGGGAAGGTTGAAGAAGAGGACAGGGGGCATCCACTAGACTAGTACCGCGCTAACTACAAACAATGCCTCCGTTGATCCAAATTCGACTAGCACGCGCACGGGCCATCAAGATCCCATCTCAACCCCGAGCTTGCTCCCCGTAACCGTCTCGGAGCGTTTCAGCCAAGTAGTGCAGGTTCGCAAAGGCGTCGGCGACGTTCTAATTGAACGCAACCACGCCTTTGTGATGCACCAGTCTTCCCACGCAGCATAGAACGCCAGCGATTTATCTACCACAAGTTCATGCGTATACAAGCACTGATTCGCGCCATCTCACGACCAGTATTTCAACTCTGCAATTCTTCCCTGATTGATCCCGTGGCCCACATGTGCCAACCCGATAATCTGCAATTATTGTCAGCAATTTTCTTACTTTCATCTGGCTGCTCTGCATCGATCGATCGCTGCCGTTCACCCACCGTAACAGGACCCAACAAGCTTCCATAATTCTCATCCAAATTACCAGTTTCCGGGATTTCTGAACGGTTCATCGCATAGCTCTAAAGTTCGCCCAGACCTCTTCCCTAACAGGGCCACTGGGCCTCCAAAATTCTTATCTGATCTTATTCCCTGGCCATCTTTGAGCTGCAAGATGCTTGAGGTCAGGTCATGTGAATCTTGCCTGGCCCAATTGTCAGAACAGGCTGTCGTGTATGCAAGCTACTTCGACGACAAGTGTCGATACCTCACTTCCACAAACCATATATACCCGGAGCCTCAGACTTTCTGATCGTAAAGTGTGAAACCTGAACCAGGATGTGGGGTATAAAGGGCATTTCACGGCCTCACTGCCACGTACGCATCGTCCTGCTCATATTGGAAACAAGAGTAGATGAATATCCCCGCCTTAGGTCACAAAATGACGTATGTATTAAAGTATGGTGTAGAAACTATCCGAAATGAGTCAAGAGACCCAGTATGGTATCAATGACGATGAAGTAAGAACAGAGTTATGATCAGCTATTAGGCTCCGTCTAATGCGTTGGGTTTCGCTTCTGTCTGTGGATGTCCTTCCCTCCTACATGCGCGTCCGTCAATCAAAACATTTTGTTGACCCAAGGAAAGCTCACCAGGCCCAGTGACCTCCACGTGTTCGTCCATACCCACAGCAATTACATACAACAGCACTCGAAATTGCAACGCAGACCCAGAGTATCAGGGTTGCACCAAGCACTATCCATGGACAGTTCCCAAAATCCACATCAAAGCTACCACCAGTCATTGCGGCACTGCGGCTCATTAACTCGCCAATGAGTGTAAAATCTATAGCGAGAACGGTCGTTGTGAGGAATCCCGCGACAACTTGAATGAGAAGGGAGAGTATGGCACAAAAGTGTGAACGTAATCCCGGAATGGCACAGATGGATGCGAGCAGGACTAAACCTGCTGCAATTGGGTGTAGAACAAACACAACCGTGAGTGCTTTCTCGATGTCTTGTGCAAGAACAGGATGGCCTGTGAGAGCCAGGATCGCAGGGTCTACCTGGTAGCCCAAGCGCGCTGGAGTGCACTCTCCGTCATTGGTAAAAAATGTGGGTTGGTCTAGCACGCTGTACGTCCCTGTCAAGCTCAGCGGGACCCAGACGGCAGATTGCATACACTATGCTCACCTATTCGCGCAGAAGCCCCATAGTCCAAAGCGTATTTCTGTTGCTATAGATGTTGCATGTTGAGGTGTTACGTTTGCTTGGATTACCACTAAGTATAAGGCCTTGATGATTGGCATGCTTAGGGAAACAAGCAGAAGAAGGATAAAACAGAGGAAAAGACATGGTGGGACAAGTGAGGGGATGCTCATGGTGCTGGGCAGACGGCAATGTCACCCAACCTCATTGCAAGCATCGCCGCAGGAAGCGCATACATTTGATTTTTTTAGAATTACTTGAATTGGGCCGACATTTTGGCTCACTCCGAGGGATTCTTGCCACACGGAAAATAGCCCGGTGTTGCAAAGACTAACGGCGACTCAGTTTTCCACCGAATCACGTGGCATACTGGAACAAATCGAGAATTATTTATAGGTACGACACCAACCTGTCTCTAATCATACAAGTTCGGGCACATGACTGCCTCAAGTACAGTTACAGCCGTTCTGACATTCGCATCCAGACCCAGTTCCTTTGCAGGCACACTGTAAAGCCTTATATGAACCCATCTGAGTAGATATGGACGGACAACACTCACGGATTTGTTGTGTGGAGTATTGATGCATCCTTTGCATGTGCAGCTGCCCTTCGCACAGTTGCATGTCGCCCCTGAGGTGGCGCACCTTAGCGGCTTATTAGTACGGGAATGCAGAGCGATGCAAATGGCATGGACTAACTGGCAGTTGTTCTTGTCGCATGTACACATAGTTGAGTTTGTTGGGTAGCTCAGGAATGCTTTGAGTGTCTTAAGTGTGGAATCCGACTTATATATCTAATTGTCCAGACTGACGTCACGCGTCCCCTGTTGCCCTCATGACGTCGCGATGCTGAGCAAAGTCAGGTGAGACACAATAACAACGGGTATAATTTAATTACAGACTTTCACAGGCCTTCCCTGTTCTTCTTCCATTGTAAAATAGTGACAAGACCACGCAGAACAGTGTCCTCCACCTCATGGTGGGTCACCGTCGCATTTTCAAACATGGAAATTTTGAATTGCCTTCTGTTCTTGGAGAGCATTGTAGATAGTGATGAAGGAGCATTTAGTCGCACTTGCGAGGGGTACGCTATCGGAATGTATAGTACTCCCAGGCGAGGAAGTATCTCATGCAAGAGCAGATGCTGAACGTAAACTGAATGTGATGACTGAGTAGGAAGTCAATCATAACATTGATGATCTGCAGCGCACCTTGAGCGTTTTGGAACATGCACCTATCCTCGCATCCCACGCATTCCTGAAGCCATTGGATGTCGGTCTGGTAGTCGTATTTCTCCAGCCTGTTGGCACAGCCAGTGACAAGACTCGACCCAAGCCAAACGAGCACTCTCCCTTTTGTTGCTACTTTCTCTCTCTCTAGACAGATTAGAGTCTCGACCAACTCGGGCAGCCATTTCACCACCGTTGCTCTCCAGGCAGCTTGGACTAGATAAGATTCACGTAGTAGACCCCGAGGTGCAAGTAAACTAACAAATGGTTCCATCCTGTTCCACTCCGCACTTCCGGGTTTCGGAAGTTTCACGTTAAACCTGTGTGTACGTGATGAATTTGACAACACGTATGACCAAGCGGGCGCAGGCACGGGACTTTTGGCAAGAAGATTCAGATCAGAGCGTTGTGCGTTCTCAAGCCAATGCTGCGAGTTGTGTTCTCGGACGCTTGTCAATGGGCTTACGTACGATTGATCATTCGCCTCGTCGAACACGTTGGGTAAGAGGGTCGAGGACATTGCGAAGCGCAGAATAGCCGAGTTCGAAAGGTCATGGGGTGGGATTCTGTGACGCTCTGAGGAGAAGGATGGAGCTTGTGATGAAGAGGCGCACATTTCGTGCCAGGTGCATAATGCGGGACCGTGACAACGGAATGGCGAGCCTTGCGAACTTGAAGGTAAGATGTCCAGCAGTTTATTGTGCAATCTGTATGTCATGTGCGAACCGACAATGAGTAACCTCATTCCGATAAGATGTCGGCATAGCACAGATGTGTTCCAGGAATATGTCAAGAAGGAGGGGATAGTTTGATCGCAGGCTGTAGAGATGCCCAAGGCCGAGTAGGCCGACACCACATCACTTGCTCCCATGTCGACCGTAGCGGGCTGGGCCAAACACCCTAGAAACATCTGTAGCTCTGCATGTGTTTCATCGCGACGCCTAAGAAAGATGCCTAAAGCAGTCCTCGTGTTGGTAATGTGCAATGCTTCTTGGATAAGACTGTGCAGGTCTGGAAGGATAGGGTTTTGAGGGTGAACAACAATTATCTGACGTCCCTTCCAGATTGGAACGAGAAGTGTACAGCAACAGATGAGGAAAAATCCAATCACGAAGAGCTTCACGAAACCTTTGCGTAACATGGCGAGTCGTGTGCACGACGGTCGGAGTATTCGATATGTTGTTTTCCTTCATCAGTGCTTATCTAACTTGAGGCTTGCGCTAAAGACACAGCAAACCTGCATGCTCATGCAGCCGCTCCAATAAATCATGTCGTTGCTGTTGCTATGTTCTTGGTCGGCCAATCCAAACAGCTCACAATTGAAGGCACAGTCCTTACACGGAACTGTGTCTGCATCTCAAACCACAGCTATTCTATTTCCATCCTCTACGATTGGACTCATCCTCATGCAATTTTTGTGTTTCCGAATTCAGGGTTCAGAAATGAGTGTGTTATTAATCCTCATCAAATTCACCACGGCTTCTGAGCCTCCATTTGCACCGTCAAATACCAAACACCAATCATGATTGTGTTTCTCCCCGCCGCGATTGGATACTCTTCCACTTTTTCCTAAACAATACTGCAAGTGGCAGTGTGAGCCACTTGTGCCAATCGATTTGCCCTCAATCTGTCTCCCAAATATTTTACCTGCCAGACGACCTATATAAACTTCTGTATAGTCCAGCTACTGACTTCCCAGCACCGTGTCGTCCCCTCTTTTACCACCTCCAGCTACAGAAAGTACAATGACCTTCAAATCACTTTTCTCTATAGTCTCCTTCATTGTGTTTGCCTATGCTGTACCTCAGCAGCAAACCGGGCAGAATGTTGACTGTCCCGATGGTAACGTGGCCCCCAATGCTGCATGTTGCCCTTTGTTCGCCCTTCGTGATGATCTCCAAGCGAATTTGTCAGTCATAACTTCATTAACTCCTCTCCGCTCACATTGAGCAGGTTTGCGAAAGAGTGTGGTGAGGACACCCACGAGATCGTTCGCCTTTCCTTCCGTGAGTTTTTGGTTGTACCATGACCATCGACAATTTCAGTGCTAACCCTTACATTCGTAGACGACGCTGTCGCTTTCTCTCGGTCTCTTAAGGCTCAAGGACTTCCCGCTGGCGGAGGCGCCGACGGCTCTATGCTGATTTTCCCCAACGTGGAACCCAATTTCCATGCAAATCTTGGTATTTCTGATAGTGTTTCTCTACTATCTCCTTTCCTCGCTTCCCACCCTCAAATTTCTGCGGGAGATCTCATCCAATTTGCCGCAGCAGTTGGCATCGGTAGCTGTCCTGGCGCTCCTAAGCTGCAATTCTTGCTTGGTCGTCCCAATGCGACTGCCCCTGCCCCAGATGGCTTGATCCCAGAACCCCAGGACGCGGTCGATAAGATTTTCGCTCGCATGCTAGACGGGGGAAATTTCTCGCCTGACGAAGTTGTCGCCTTGCTGGCGTCCCACTCTATTGCCAGGTCGGACCACATTGACCCCACCATCGAAGCTGTCCCCTTCGACTCGACACCCTTCACCTTCGACACACAGGTTTTCCTTGAGGTTCTCCTTAAGGGTGTTGGATTCCCTGGAACTCCTAACAACACGGGTCAGTTCGCCTATTTGTAAAAAGTGAATTTACTGGATCTCAGTATACTTTGCAGGCGAGGTCTTATCCCCCCTTCCATTGGGCTCAGGGGTCAATGTCGGCGAAATGCGTCTCCAGTCTGATTTCCTCATCGCTCGCGATCCCCGTACCGCTTGTACGTGGCAAGGATTTGTCAACGAGCAAGCAAAGATGTCCAGCGCCTTCCAGGCTGCCATGGCCAAGCTCGCGGTGATCGGCCAAGACCCTAATACCTTGACCGACTGCTCCGCAGTCGTTCCTGTCCCCATTCCCGCTTCCGGAAAGCCGGCGACGTATGTGACTTAACCTTTATCACGGTAAAACTCTCACAGCAATACAGCTTCCCTGCCACAAAGACCTTCGCAGATATTGAACAAGCATGTGCATCTCCCTTCCCCAGCCTCACCACTGATCCCGGAGCACAAGAGACCATCATCCCGTGAGTACTCTCGGTTTTCGGATATAAACTTCAACTCACTGGGTAATATAGGCACTGCCCACTGAACCTGACCACATGCTGAATACAGACCGAAGTCATATTTATCCCCAATAGGGCCAAGCCTTCCTGCTTCTCATCTGCACCAAATGATCATACCGTACAAAGGGTTAGGTGGAGAGGACTTTCATTCTTTCGTGCACTTTCATTGGATTGTCTGTTGTGATCTGATTCAAACTCCTTTCACTTAATAAAATCTCGTGAGAAATATTACTTGCATGCTCAGGAGCCAGAGTTCGAAGGCTCTCCATCTCATGAACGCATGCACGAATATCTCGAATATCTGCAATTTCCAGAGAGAAAGGTACCGCAAAAACAATTCAATGCACTGATGGACGTGCATAAAAAAGGACAGATGAAGCATGAGGCCGGCGATAGCTCAAATTCTACATCCTTCCATTTCAAGAAGTTGTAATTACCCAAACCTTACTTGGCAGGCATATTATCCTTTAATTTGTAACAGCGGCAATATGACACGACTCATTCTTCACTCTTAGTTGGTGGGTTTCTTAATGATGACTTGATCGCGCAATCAGGATAGTAGTTGCTCGAGAAGGCCGCGATGTAGGGTAGGATAAGTTACTGAAAGTATTCACTGTTTCAGCTGTTGTTGAGTAGGAGATTACAAAGGGAGGACTCTGAAAAAGCGGATTCGGGCTGAGGATATAGTATCTAGAGAGTATGTCAGTTCCGCGCGAATGCATTGCAAGTGCAACATCTACAAGGAACTGCGAAGGTGTGATGGGCTGATTCCAAACAAAGTAAACAGTTCAAGCTTTCCACAATCGACAACCAGCCTTGTCCAGAACCTTTTTTACTGGCTTTTCTTTGCGGTTGGGTGCTAATGCCAAGCATGTCGGAACATTTTCGGGTTGTTCAACCCACAAGTAGTAAGGGATTGGTGGTTGCACTGTAGAAAGCAACGTTGCTAATTTATTTAGGGTGGTATCATTTGGTATCTTAGCGAGTTCGAGGTCAGTGAAATAGCAATGATGTTGAAGGCGACGAATGGGTTGTACTACCTGGAGAACCACCTGAATATGAAGGTAACGAGAGTGGACTCCTTATCCATTAATGTGGCAGAGTACACCCCACGTACCTTTCGCATAGCTTTGAGATCTGCGACGTATGCTTGGGTTTCTTCCCGATCTCTAAATTCATGTAACACCTAAAAATAGGGCAAAGTCATTATACTGTGAATGAGAATAAGGATAACACCTGCCGCTATTGCTGCATGGGCCGTCTGCGCCATCAGTGGACCAATTCCCCAGCCTTCGGCCTGAGCTTCAAGCAATCAGTTCAGTCTAGCAACTGATTGAGAGACACACATCTAGCAGATCTCTTCGCACAACAATCTGCATCGTGAGTGGTTCAAGAGAAAGGTCTTTATCTGCTAATTCTGTCTGGGCCATCGTGATGCGTGGACTCTGTGTCGGAAGCCGCCACGACCTTGGACTGTGACGCTCCCATCAGCGATAGGGCTATCAGCGAGCGAAGGTCATGGTCATCGGGGTTTATGTACTCAAATATTCTTACCGAACTTAAGTACTGCCTAAGTCACGAGAACCACGGATTCCGGCCAGAATACCGGTATCTGCTTGACAGTTAAGGAAGCTCTTCTCGACTCAGGACAATATTACTCCTAATAATGCCTCTCAAACTCGAACTCTTCTTCTGGATGACACTTTTGGTTTTGATACCCTTGCTTCTGCGGAGGTCCATGCGGAGGTCCCTGCGGAGGTATGGTACCTTATCATCATTTCGCAAGGGGACCTCGAGATTTCAACAAGACGAGAAGGTATATCACGGACGGCTCCCAGACCCTGATCCACTGTTGGACTTTGATCTAGCAAATGCCACTACACGGAATCATGTCTATGTGAATAAACCACTTCGGTGTCCTTATTTCCAAGTCCGTGCAAGAACTTTCTATCAGATAGTGCTATTTTGAAGCTGAACACAGACAATGGCACATCAACCCATGCATATCAATGACTGGATCGAGATCGACAAGGATTTCAAATGGTATCTTGAAGAAAAGGCCAAGGTTATATCCGAACAAGGTTGCCAAGTTGGTTCTTGACTATCCGTTTATTCATTGATCTATCAAGGTAAAAACGTGGTCGACTCTTTGCCTGAAAATGATGATGCTTGTAACGAGCTGTTGGAAATAATTGTCGATTGGCTTCCCAAGAGATATCCGACCTTGTTTGAAGGACTAGGCTCACCAGGAGGAGGGATCTGGAACAAAGGCACTAACCAAAAAGTGACGAATCTGAAAGGCAAGCGTGGAGTCGAAGCATTGCTAGCAATATCCAAGTGAGTTGCAGTCTTCCCTATATTTTTCGACCCGTAATTTTAATCTTCACTACCAGACTCGTACAAGACGACTTCCTTATGGCCCGAGAGCGCGATGACGGACATGTCTACTTTGTGGGGGGCCTGGTTGCTTTCCCAGGTCTATAATTTTTCATAAATTAGACAACTCACTAACCATTCTCTGGAAGGCTTTTATCTACTTTCAGAAAAGATCAACATGTCTTTGGGTGAGGCGCATGAGCCTGTCCCTTATTTCAATGAGAAGCTTCTGCTCAGCGTCGAGCGTACTTTGAAACGCTTCAAACCGAATGAACCATTTGAGCGGACTAGTTGGGAGATTGTAGATGACAGGAATCTTTTCAGACGTCAGCATCAGACTCTTCTTTTCTTTCTTTTCCGCCAAAATTTGAATGGACCGCGTGACAGACCAGATCGCCTCCCAGGACGAAGGAGTGCCTGTTTCGGAATTGTTGCACCCTAAAGACCTTTTCTTTCGTGTTGATCACCAGACTTTTCGCAAACTCCCGCGAAGCCAAGGTATCATTTTTGGGGTGTAGGTGATCACAACGCAAGTTGAATATCAAGTTGATCTGAAATTGACAGGCGACCCGTTCTGAAGAGATTGGAAGACTTAGCAGACAGTCCTCTCGTACCTTCCCTCCTCGCTCAGATTCATGCGGATTCGGATCGGGCGCTTATGGATGTGAGCCATTATATTGGTTTCCTGGTTACCATAATAATTGCTTGTTCCAGTATAAGCTTGCCCCTTTGTATGAGGCAAGATTAATACCGTATCTTCAAGAACTCAGTCAACGTCAAAAAGACCTAGGGATGATTCGGTATGTCGAATTGGGAGGTCTTGACGTATAATCCTGACCTTTAGGACAGGGGGGATGAGAACGTGGCCGAGTTTCGAAGTCTAATCAAGAATGGCGTCTATCCCACCACCCAGACGACTTTGAGCAGGCCGACAGAGTCCGAGTTGTTGATAGCAGGCTCACGATGAACAGTATTGAACTATCAAAGGCTGGCCATGCGGCACGCCTTCAACCGTCCACACGATTGTACGTTATGGAGATATTTGAAAGTGAACTCTGAATGCGAAACCCATGTTGGTCCAGACCTAATTATTAGACATGGAAAACAACCGCTCAACTTGCTATTTCCACTGATCTATTGGTATATTCCATACTGAAAGTTGCAGTTTATGTCTGGGGGTAAGATCAAACTTCAGTGATTACGACTGAAACACAAGTGGAAGCGAATTGCTAGTTGAAGTGTTTGGCGTAGTCAAACAGCTAGCACTATGAAAGAACAAAGGGTTTGAAAATGATGGTGAATAGGAAATGCGTGTTGGTTGTTGTTGAAAAGAAATACCGGACTGATTGTTCTTGAAAGGGGTCGCTTAACTGATAGTGAGAGGCGGTGGACTTGCTAGGCCACGACTTTCAAAACCAAAATTTCGGCGAGATGTAAAAAAAAACATCAGCGATTCAAATTACCAGGTGATTGGCGCACAAAGCTCACGTTCCTCAAATAGCTGGCAGTGAAGCATGAACTCGTATCCTTCCGAGTTCCTCACCCAACTAGGGCCCGTTATGTTCATTGCGGGGCTCGACGTTGTACCAGATACCTCGCAGTCTGACACGGAGACCTCGGAAGATGACCGTATCCTGGGCAGGCGGCTGCAGGGTGATCCTTTTGTCCTACTTGCAAAACGTCTACGAGAGGTCCTACAGGACAAGAGTATTAAGAAGGGAACTGTTTGGGTTGGAGACACGGATCGTGCTGGTCCGGGTTTCAGAATGATATTAGTGGACAAGGTTCGTGAAGAACGCGATGGGAACCCAGTCGCTGCTGAGGCACGCTGCTTGCAGAATATACGCTTCCCACCACAGAAAGCGACCGGACAAGATGCACATTCCCCCCTCTCTCCGCTGACCCAGACATCACCTCTGTATCCAGATGGACTCATCGCACCAATCTGGGTTCGAAAACATACCGAGTTGTTACCCTCGGTATTTGTGTTGTTTCTGCGGCTATATGAGTCCCCAGTACGACCATCAAATGCACCTATTTCACCCTTGCATTCTCATGTCTTCAATGACAAAGTTCGTCGCAGTCTTTACTCTCGCTACCAAGTCTCGGAGACTAATTTGAATCCTTCGCACCAATGGGAGCAGGATGAGGACAGGCGTAGAGACGAGGAAAGGAAGCATGACTCTGAGCTGTCTGCAGAGATTGCCATCCGGAAGAGAGGATGCAATGAGCGAGGAGTTAAACTGACGGTAGTACTGATGGCGAGCAGGAAAATGCTTGGTTAGTTGCTGCCCACATTGATGGAAAATCTCTCTATTCGTGAGCGGAAGCAGTTTAGAACTTTATTCCATCACAGATGATCCGAACCTGGACACTCGTTTGACCTACATTCGTCGACAGTCTGGTCTCGACTCACGTGCAGCTCTTTTCGTGCTTAGTCCAGTGGGGTCAGCCGAGCTACAGGAATTTGTCAAAAGGTGGTCCACATCATCTCACCGTAGAAACCAACTCATTCCAATTTCACTTCTCACTGTCCCGTCTTGCAAATCTGTAAACAACTTAAGTTTACAGTCAGCTTTGTATGATGCCGCCTTGGAATACTACCTTAACCATTCGAAGCGGGTGCGACGTAAACGGAATAGACATGCAGCGACTACGAGCTCGGGTCAGGGAACTACGTACGGTTATGTCGGTGTACCATCTTCAGCCGGCAAGTGTCACACCGTGTTTCTCTATCTTTTGATTTGACTTCCTAAATTACCATAGCTTTCTCCTCTCGTGCACCTTCGCAACCTCTTCGCCCGCAGGGATGGATCGTTCGCTGCGAATACAAGTTGGCGTGTTTCGCAGAGTTTAGAGGAGAGGTGGAGGTAGCGCGAAAGTGCGCTTGTCTTACAGCATTTGCATCTTCCCAACCCTCTGATCTTTGGTTCATAGACATTTCCAGACTTCGTGGGAGACTTTAGTTGAGATGTTCGGCTCCATTGCCATCCTCCCTCCACGGACTAAACGCTGGGCCGAAGCCAAGGTGCTAGCGGATTGCATCAGCGTGAAGGTGATCTGATGGATGATTGTAAAGTCGTGTCTTACGTGAAGGCTCATCGTGATCTTCAACTAGATAGTCAAATTATACTTGTACCGAGCCGAGCACTCTCGCGCGGTCGCCCATTTCAATGCTCACTTGATGAGGTTTGCGGACTTCAGTCGAGGGTGGGGCATTGGCGAGGAGACATGGGAGTTTTGGAGCTGGACTGCCCGATGGTCCGCGCGTTTTATAGTCATTACAGATCAACACGTTGATATCGTTGATTTTTAGGCACAGAATACTGGCTGAACTTTTGGATATGGCCACATCAAGCACACTAACAATCCCCCAGGTCCTCCCAAGTTTTCCAATCAAGCCGCCAACGCCTGATACGATGAACCAACTAGCTGCGCAAAACGTTTCCCTTGAACCGATGCGTCCCGCTGGCGTCAACCCTAGTTCCGTTCTACAACATCCTGGATTTTACTACTACGCTGCTGCCATCTGTACGCAGCGACGTCTCGAACAGTTTAATACCGCAGATCAAGAATTTCCCGTCGGCACAGCTAATGCACCAGCCACACTGGTAAACGAAAGGAAAGTGGACCATAGAGTTATCATACTTGAAGTACTGGCTTTTGTTCTGTCAAACGATAATATCCAATGGTACTCACATGTCTGATCAGCTTTATACCAAAGCTTATGAGCTTTTCAAGAAGCACACTCATGGCCAGGGACAGAGTCGACTTACATTTTATATTGCGTGTCGTATTGCACAAACATACCACGACAGCGGGAAATTCGACATGGCCATCAGGTTTTTCGAACGCATCGCGAAAACATATCGAAAGGAACGTTGGAGTATTATGCTCAGGACCGTCTTGTCCATGTGGTATGCATGTGCACGCCAGATGGGTGACATTGAAAGTACTGTCAAATTGTTGATCGAGATGATGTCTTGTGGTACGCCCAATTAGCTGATACTAGTACCAGAATTTGAGTTTTTCAATGATCAGGTTCACCGGATGATTTTGAGGTTGGTCAGATAGAAGAAGATCTAACCGCCGTGCTGCATGTGAGCATAATTTTGCCCAAGTTCCTGCTCCAGGTTGATCAAGTTATTTAAGAGTACATCACCATCTACAACCCCGTTTACGATTGACTTCTCAGATATGCATCCCCTCTGTAAAATGCGACGTCTATTATTACCCAACTTGTTAGCTAAATGTTTGTTCCAGTCCAGTCTTCCGTGGTATTCTGGCACTCTGAGAACAGCATTTCTCAGCCTGCTCCGTTTCAATTACACCTTAAAGCTCCAAGCTCGGTTTCACTCACTATCTTCCATTTTGTCTCTCTTCGTGTTGTATTTTCAAACCACCAATTACCTGTGATCGTTCGTCATCGACCACCCTTCGAAGCAGCAGACCTGAAATCACTGCAATTGGTTGATTTGGGAATTATTCCCACTCAAAGTCAGGAAGCTGCCCATGAAGTGTTTGCAGATCTAAGGTGGCCTATCGGGGGGACAATAGTATTCACAGGGACTTTAGGGTCTGAGTCACCAACAATTTTGCACGTAAGTGCTCTTCTTTCTTTTTTTTTTTTTTCTTTTTTTTT
>QLPG01061687.1:0-11261 GCA_003314385.1 Gomphus sp. MG54 | reverse complement strand
CTTGTATTATAGGCCAAACGGACCAGTTGGCTAATAGGGCGGGCGTGTATAGTGCGACATACTTCTGCTTGATTTCATGGCACGTGCGACCCTCCATGATCCCCATGGATCCGAGAAATGCTAGGAGCTGTACATGGGGTCACTGGTAATGACAGGATAAAACAATGTCAAGCTTACTCCTAAAGGGGCCCTAACCTCACAACAATCAGGTAAGCGTACCGTGTTGCTGATTTTTAACTCACATGAAGAGCTGATCGCTTGCTACGCTCTTTGAAATAGCTGAAAGACTTGGCCTTCCGGTCACAGAGTGTAAAGGGAATTTATACTCCAGGAACTTCATCCATTTCCCAATGAGTGGGCCTCGTTTCTGTATGAGAAATGCGGCAAGGCCAATATACAAATGGAACGAACAGCCTACCCATTGTCGCTCCAAAAACCACAAACCGCATGGTACGAACGGAGTCGTAAGATGATGGGAGCATATGTTTCGGGTCTTGGTGGCTTCCTGCCAGCTAACACAAGGAGCGTTGCTGTCAGTAACAGTACACACCAATTTTTGAAGTCGGAATTTACCTTTATCTGCGCAGTTTGAGCTGCCGCATCGCCCACAGCGTTGAGCACAGCATTGGCACACATGAGGGTAAATACGGGGCGAATATCGAAAGATTTCTGGTAAATTTTTAAGAAGGCAGCCATGGCGATACATACGGGACGAGTTTGCAAGGCTTTTGCTCAGACTCAGACATGATGTCATAGCGTCACCACGGTATAATGACCTTACATAATGTTCACCTCAAGCTCACCCAGCCCATTGTACTTTATTCTGTTCTGTGTTGCCAATGTTGCTATCCTCAAAGAAGTCAATTCTATCATATTTGAACCATATATGGTCTGTCGTGAGACTCTCATGTCACTGAGTATTACATCTCACTCCCTCCAGGATGAGCCTTTTCATATCCCTCAAGCGCAAGCTTACTGTCGTGGCGAATGGTCAACATGGGATCCCAAAATTACTACCCCTCCAGGCTTGTACGTCCTTATTTTTCAATGTTTAAATCATAGTCTTATTCGAGACAGATACCTGCTCAGTGTTGTCCTCAGCCGTATATTCATGCTGAAGTGCAACATACCTATGCTTCGCCTCACTCCATTGTTAACTCTTTTGTCTGTTCCGCTGCTTATGAGCCATCTGAGGGCGTTTCATCTGCGTGTTCGTGCCCCTCCTTCTTTGCTTGTCGCTTCTTTAGAGGATGTTGTTCTATCTGCATTCCCTATTGCGTGGTTTTTTGGTTTCTTGTATTACACGGATATACCTAGCTTAGCATCTGTATTGGCCACTGTAGTAGCCGCTACGAAAGGGCAAAATGCTTTGGCAGGTCTCGTAAGTCTACTTCTTAGGCTTATCTTATAACACTAACCGAAATAAGAATATAGATCGGGCTTTTTAGCTGCTTTTTCCGCCAGACCAACATCATTTGGGTTCTCTATGCCTTTTTTATCAGTCAACTAACAATTTTACGATTTCAACGTGGCACCAGCAGACCCATGTTATACGACCCTCCTGCGTTAGAAGCTTGTCCATGTGTGTGCCACGATCTCTTGCCTGTGCTACAACTTATTTGTAAATAGCTGATTTTCTTAAAATACTGATGACCCTCCCTGCCGTGTTACCATCGATTCTTGTGGCATCAGTGCCATATATTTTGTGCTTAATCATCTTTATGGCTTTCGTCCTCTGGAACGGCGGTATTGTGCTTGGTGTGTGTACATTACACATGGAAGGGACGGACCTAACAATCTCTGATACCAGGTGACAAATCAAACCATGTACCCGTCCTCCATGTTCCTCAAATGTATTATTTTGTGGCCTTTGCCACAGCCTTTGCTTGGCCTGCACTCGCCAGTTACCGCGGGGGGCCTCTTGCATTAGCACAGGATGTTCGACATCGTATGATTGGTTCTCGTAGGTGAGTTGCCTACGACCCATTGAAAAGGTTCCTCAATAACTTCACTTAGACGCCTGGTTCTGACCATTACACTGGTCGCTGGGATGGTGCTGACAATCCACAAGTTCACGTATGTTATCCCTCGACCATCTTTCCCAAATACTAACATTCTACGCCAGTATCCACCATCCGTTCCTCCTCTCGGATAATCGACACTACACATTCTACATCTGGAAACGAGTTTTCCGGTTTCACCCTCTAGTTCCCTACCTTCTCGCTCCAGGATACCTAGCCTGTGCATGGGCATGGTTTCTGCGTATAGGTACGCCCATGCACGAGAACTTTGCAAATATGTTCTCTCACAATGCACAGGCCAGGATCAAACGTTGTTGCAGACGCTGGTCCTCCCCCTCGCAATTCTTCCCGCACTCTTGCCCACCCCCCTTCTGGAACCGCGGTACTTCTTAATACCCTATGTGCTACTGCGTGCTCAAATCGCAGAGGTTCCTACCTGGGCCATTATCACAGAAGGTTTGTGGTATGCAGCTATCAATTGGGCGACGATGTATGTATTTTTGTACGCCGAACGATCGGGCGTAGGGAGATTCATGTGGTGAACACCACAATATACAGGCCGAGGGAACAGTGTCTTTCGAAGCCACCATGATCAGACCAGCCTCTGAAATCGTAAAACGAACAAATGCTCCCGTCCTGCACGACGTTGCAGACAAATCTAAGAGCCTGCTTGTCATTAGCTGAACGAGTCTAGAATATGTGCATACATGCCTCGCTTGCAAGTTGAAATTCGTCCTGCATTCTCCGTCGTATATTATCTATCCCATTGGCTGTTACGGCCACAAGGTAAAATTTACCGTTGGGAGACAGAAGGTTCTTGGTGGGGCATGGGTTGGTGAATGGCAAAGTAAGGTGCATGTATCATACTCACGTCGACACTCGTCAGTAATTCGTTCGTGAGTTGCATACCGTCAGTGCCTCCTGCCCATGCGCCATCCAGACTTCTACCAGCCTGCGCTCTCTCCCACTCTCCCGGTACAGTCGGCACATAAGGGGGATTGAACAACAACACATCAACATTATGCCGTAGTCTAGCCAAAAGGCAATCTGCAAGGGAAGTCACCACTGGTTGTAGATCAGCCTGTATGTACGCCGTTAACCTCTATTAACTGTTGGGGCCCAAGCTCAAAAAATCACGCTATTCTGATGGCCTGTACACAGCGTGCAGCGTGATGCATAAGAGTTGATATCCGTGCAGAGGAATACTGTTACGAGGAGTATGGAAACCCTTTTGAGAGAGGTAGGAAATAGATTTGCGGACAAGCCTTCGAGATCAAAATTTTGGCTAAGAATGCAGAGACACAGCCAGAGCCCGAGCTTGCAAAGGGGATTTAAGTAGGCGAAAAAATACTGGAGGAGTGAGAGTACCCAATTTCCAGACATATAATAGGTCTCGATGACCGCAGGTCTATAGCATCTTGCTCCAGTGCGTCAAGGAGGATGAATGTATCTTCTGGAGAAACAAACATCGATTTGGGCTTTATTGGCAGATAATCAGGTTGAGAATGCGAACCTGCTGGTTCATAAATGTGATCGTAATCTAGGCGAGTGAGATGCGAGAGATCTGGGGTGGGTATCATGAGAGTAGATGGTTGGTGACTCCCCAATAAGCATCTATACGCCGCGTAAATTGAGCTCTGTTAATGGGTGCCCTAGATGGAGCTCGCTGATGGGCCTTCTAACGATCATGTTCCAAAAAGCAATGTTGATAGTACAAGATTGGAGGACAGTATGTATGATATTATATGTATTACTTGCTCCCTCTCGTTGCGAGTCTCCTCACACTACCTTGCCTTTTCCCTTCCAAGCCAACTGTTGCGACTCTGTGGGTCACTGCATCAATCTCTTCCTCTGTCACTACGATTTTCTTGCCCAAGATCCTGGTCAGAAATTTTGATCAACGTTTCAGAATAGGAAGGACAAGACACTCACCGCCTTTTTTTTTTTGTGATATCACCAACTTTGGCAGAATGGGGCACGTATTTACCATCCTGCTCTATGTGAGTCAACGTAGCCTTACGAGCCTCTTTGTTGGGAATGATGATGGTCGAATCTTCGACGTTGTCTATCCCGTCTTCCTCAAGCAGGTTATCAAATGATACACGCCTGTCTTGGGTACCACGCTCGCATGCTCCTGATGCCCTCATTCGTGATTTGTACTGCAAAGGTGATGCAGGGGGCTCCGCGTCAATGCTCGAACCACGTATAATTTTTTTGATGGTCGCCGGCTCCGATGGGGGCTTCAAAGAGTTAGTGGCCTTCGTGCTTCCAGTTAGGTCATCCTCAGACCACTCGGAGGAGTCGCAATCATCTGCTAGCTCGCTTTCAGTAGCCATACCCTGAGACACCTTGTCTGCGGTGTCTTCGTCTGCAGATGAATATTCTGTAGAAACAGCCTCGTCCTCTGTCCCATCGTCAAACAGACCAATATCCCCACTAATCTCATCATCCTTGGTGTCGAGGCCAGATGGACAAGCTTTGCCTGGGAGTGGGTAATCTGGCTCGGACACTAGAGACGAAGTTAGGGATGTGACACCGTGGCCGCTGTTTGACGCAGGACCTGGTGAAAGTTGTCCTAAACTTTCATCATCAGAATCGACAACCTGATGAACGGGACAATTCAGGGAGCCGTACGTCTACGCAAGAGCCTATAACTCACCAAACTTGCTTCCACATGTCGCTTATCATCCAATTCATCGAGATCATCCTCTGGGTGGCGGGCGGCTGACCCAATTAGACCCGCTTGATGAAGCATATCGATCTTTCTGTCAGTTTTAAGTTGATTCTCCTCCAACTGGGAAATCTCAGCATACAACAAGGAAACAAGACAAAAAGCTAGATATACCTCATTCATTAACCTCCTAGTGAACATGCGTTCCATACGCATCATTCTGTCTTCCATCTCCCTCATGACTTCATCCCTTGTTTCTGACTCGATCAATGCACATCTAATTTCGGATTCAAAAAGCTGCATGCCCTTGAGATTCCGAAAAAGATACCAAGTTCGTGAACTCACCCGAACGCGCAATTCCTCCACTTGTTCGAATAATGCATCGACTAGAGGGTTTCCAGGTTCCGAATCATTATCATCATCATCGATCTCCTCGTCCTCTGAAGTGTAGTGAGAAGTTGGTCAAAGTTACCGAAGTTATTGAAGCTCACCCTCCAACACTTCCAAATGGGTCTCGGTGATTCTGGTGCCTGCTTTGCCGCCAGTAGAAATAGTCACCTGCCTGTGATTGGTATTCGGAGCAAGTCGAGGAATCGACGATGGAGGAACACGCTTGTGAATAGTAGTGCTAACGTCTCTGGCTAATGCCGAGAACCGCATGACGTGAGAGTTCTCATCAAAGCCAGTGTCGTATGGATTGACGTTGACGATCATCACCTGTGCAGGTTAGTCCAAAAGGGAGAAGAATTGAGTTCTAAGTAACTCACAGCTCTGCCATCTCCAATGAAGAAGTCTTGAAATAACTCTGTCAATTTGGAGTGCCTGAACGGCACAAGCCCTAATTTAATATTCAATCCGTTTGGTGGAGCCGTCGCAATTTTCTTTTGATTCATCCTAAGAGCCTCCATACATTGCCCAAGAACCATCAGTGACTTATTGATGTTACCTGCTTCTTTCAGGCGTTCGCCTGTATTATGAGTGTTGTTTGCACGCTCTGATCCTGCCAAATCAACGATAGAGAGGCGAGAAGTTTGGATGGCTTCCGGATCCTGTGAGGATGTTAACCGATCAACATGCTCTCAGTTGGTAAAGCATACATTCGGACAGCCCTTGTGAACTCTCATGATTTTCAGAGTGAATATTCCGTGCGAGCGGCTGCTAGCACGATTGGCAAGAGTCCCGAAAACTCGTCGATTGATTTGACCCATCTTTACGATGGCTTTTGCTTCTTCAGCATTACGCACTCTGACCTCCCGCAGACCCGCAATATATTTACCCCCATCAGGGTCATTCTTCAGCGCAAGTGCCTTTCTTTTGACCAAGAGAGGGTTATTAAGGTCCGTTGAGCTCGGTGCATTCGCCAAGGCAGCTAGGTTGGCGCATGAAGTAAATCCTCCAATGGTAGAGTGAGAGCGGGGGAATCCAAATGTTGACGTAGAATGGGGGTTACGGGCAGGCGACGGAGGATCAGTAGATGAGACACCTAGTAGATCGAAGACTTTTTCGTTGTATATCTCCGCATAGGACACCCAAATTGAGTACTCATGGTTGCGATCGATTTCAAGGACTATAGACGACGAACTTGAGATGATGATAGATACATACATCAGAGTCAAGATCCTCACCTGTTTCATCTCTGTCTTCTATATCTATCTGTTCTGCAATAACGCTGGCCAGAACACTCTGGTCTGCGTTCAAGGGGAGTTCGAAAGGTTTTTGCAACGTGTTGAATGGAGCGATGCTAGAACGTGGACTAGCCGCCACTCCTTCCCCATCATATTCTACTCCAGCCAGACGGACTGGACGAAACTACCTTAGCGTTAGTAGAGAATTGTTAGCCTTTCTGGTATTACATACGGGTGCATTACTGTGCAAACCGTCCACACTATTGAATACAACATCGAGTGTCCTGGGAAGCAAGCCGCCTTCTCCCTTATCACACCCTCCCTGAATTGTATATGTTTTTCCAGAATTGGTGACGCCATATGCAAACAAAAGACCATTCCTCCCCTCCAGCAAATCGCGGACTAGCGGAAGAGCCGCATGTGTAAAAAATTCTGCTTGCTGAGTCTCTGGAAGAAAGACTTTTGAAAATGTGTAAGTGGAATGTGTGGACACGGGGCGAAGACGGGAAGTTGATGGAGATGGGTCCGTCATCCGCACTGCTGTATCCGACAAAGCGGATAGGTATGGGATTGAAGTAGGCTCCTCCTCAGAGCTATGTGGTCTTATGCGAAGGAATGCCTGCAGGGGCGTTCCCATAAGTAAAAGACGTATTTGAGTGAAGCATTAAAGCACCTTGATGGGTTCCCGTTCTGCGTCTTCGGTATCATCCTTCACCTTCCAGAATTTAAGTTTGGTCTTAATCGCTGCTGGTTTCTTAACTGTGCCTGGCGTCGTGGGGAGAGCATTATCACGACTCAATAAAGGTTTTCTCGCAGGTGTTACAATGGGCGTGGCCACTGGTTCAGCCACTGGGACAATATCCTTGGTTTTGTTTGCAGCTCGTGTCACGCGAGCTGCTTGAGGACGAGCTGCTGGGGTCTTTGTTCGCGAGGATGTACGAGTCGCTGGGGTTGTTGTCACCCTGGTATTCCTCGATGCCATAGCGGAAGAGAAGAGAAGTAAGGACGCGTTTTGTTCAAACACGTCACGTGATTGAAACACCACATCTACAATACATCTACAATACATCACTTGAAATTACGTAAGTATTCAAGCTCGGTTCTATAACTTCATGGACTTTATCAACAGAATTTCAATTATTCAACGATAGTGTATAATTACTCGTTATGATATAAGATCATGACGGTTGTCCACCACCATGGTCAGTTGCTCCGGCACCTGTGAAAGAACTTGCACTACAGGGTCAAAAGGCTTGTTACCGCGTTCCTTTAAATCAGATATTAAAGACTTACAGCTCTCGGAGGCTGGGATCGTTCATGATTTCCTGCATGGACGGCATTCCACCCCCTGACTGCATACGATTCATCTGTCAATCACGTTAACCAACAGTAGTTCACCAAGCTGATTGCCAGAAAGACCCACAATGCCAGAGAGTGCTGGATTCTGCATTAATCGGTCCATTCCACCATTTGCCATGAGGTTCTGTGCCATCTGCATGACAGCGGGGTTGTTCATCATGCTGGAGATGTCAGGCATTCCACCAGCTCCCCTACCCATCCCACCGAACATGCTGCCTAATCCACTGAGGTCTGGCAATCCGCCCCCTCCAGCCTCTGACGCTGGAGCAGCATCTACGTCACGTTCGAGTGGCGGCGGGGTATCATCACTAATCCGAGCTTCAGCTTGTTCAAGTCCTGATTTAAGATTGGCATTATTTGGATCTAATGTCAGCCCCCGTTTAAACGCTGATGCCGCCGCATTATAATCTCCCAATGAATAGTGGGCATGCCTGCGAAACAAGACATATGACATAAAGTTGCTGTCATTATAGACTACGTGAAGTTCTCACCCCAACCGTGAAAAAGCCTTGACGAAATTAGGATCGGTCTCGATGGCTGATTGTGCATCAACGATAGCTTTCTGATGGTCACCCAAAGACGAGTGTGCTGCTGCTCGGTTTGAATAAAAGACAGCATTAGTGTGATCGTGACTAATAGCCTCTGTGTAAGACTGAATCGCTGCTTCATATTCCTTTCGAGACATTTGAGCATTTCCAAGCTGTTTGAGCTTATCAGCCTGAGCCTTATTCACGGTTGGGGATTGAGGTTTTGAAGACGGAGCCGCTTCAGCCGCCATTTTGTCGCGAGTCTTGACATAGACATCGAATATAGACTGAAGGTTTGCCGGTTTGACACTAAGTCGTTCCCGCTGTAGTTCATCTGTAGGGTCAACACCAAAGGCTTCGCCAATGGACTGGGCTAGATAAAAACACACGTCTGGTTAGTTGAAAACTTGATAGTCATCAACATAGTGCACAAACCTGCTACTTCGAGCCCCTCTTTATCTTCGTCCTTGACAGTACCATCATTCATTGACTCTGACAGGAAGTCGAGTATCGATAATACAAGGCGCTGCTTGTTATTCGCCATTGTAGCGTGGAAGAAAAGTAACCAGTAAGTGTACTTATAGCGCGCAGTGCGCCGACTGTTTGGTAGGTCGCGCCCGTGCGTCACCTGCTGTTTACCTATCCACCTTATGCGAGACTTGCAAACCTTTACTCCTTTTTTGCTTTAATCATGACTTCGCTTCCAGTTGAATCAATTTCTCACTTCTCAGATCTGCATGTCAAGCCTAGTGATGTCAAGTACGCATACGGCACAGCTGGTTTTCGATCAGAGTATGTCTATTGATTGTCCTGATTGAAAGACGTGTTCATCTGTTATCAGAGCCAAAGTTTTAGATTCAGTCCTGTTTCGCGTTGGAGTTTTAGCTGCTCTAAGAAGCAAAAGACTCGATGGCAAAGCAATTGGTGTTATGGTAACCGCGTCCCATAATCCAGAGCCTGTAAGGGTTCATCGCTCGTATTGGTGATCAGTGGACTTTGACTAAAGAGCATAAATTGATAGGATAATGGGGTGAAACTCGTAGATCCGCGGGGAGAGATGCTAGAAAGTTCTTGGGAGGGCTATGCCACTATATTGTCGAACGCGCCCACTACTGCTGCCTTCATTCAATCCGTCAAGGACCTTGTTAACAACCAGAAGATAGACCTCTCCCGCCCGGCTCGCGTTATATATGCGCGCGACACCAGGCCCTCTGGGCCAGCTCTCGTTGCTGCCCTGGAGGACGGTTTGAAAGCCATGGGCGCTGAGGCTAGGAATGAGGGAGTGAAGACTACTCCTATTCTTCATTACCTCGTCCGCTGTGTCAATACCCGAGGCACCAAGGATGATTATGGAGAAGATACCGAGGAGGGTTACTACAAAAAACTTAGCAATGCTTTCAAAAAACTTCTCGTGAGGTTTTTTATCTTCCAAGTCACTTTGATTGCATATTTATTTCATGTCTTAATTTTATAGTCTGGAAAACGGCCGTCCGAGCCTCTTGTTGTTGACTGTGCTAATGGCGTTGGTTACTTCGCAGCCAAAGCAATGAACCAGTATCTAGCATCTACCCTGAAAATCATTTCACACAACACTGCTGTTGATACTTTAGGCTCTTTGAATAATGCTTGTGGGGCCGATTACGTTAAGACATCGCAGCGTCTCCCTCCATCGTTGGCGTCGGTCCTGCAGCCAGGTCAACGTGCCTGCAGCTACGATGGCGACGCTGATCGCTTGATATATTATTACCTGGACGAACGTAGCCAATTCCACATGTTGGACGGCGACAAGATCGCTGCATTGGTGGCCAACTTTATCGTCGAAATGGTCAAAGGCGCTGGACTGGAAGGACAGCTGGAAGTTGGCGTTGTCCAAACCGCATATGCTAATGGAAGCTCTACCAAATATCTTTCAGAGGTACGTCAACACCAACAGGTTTGACGGTCTGGGAACCTATATTTGTATAGAGGTTACCAGTGCAATGTGTCAAGACTGGCGTCAAGAATCTTCACCACGCGGCCGAGAGGTATTCTATTGGTGTATATTTCGAGGCGAATGGACACGGCACTGTGTTATTTTCGCCTTCAGCGATGGCTCAGCTTTCCTCCCATCAGCCATCAACACCAGCGCAGTCCACTTGTCTCAATCATCTCGTGAACCTAGCAGACCTTATCAACCAAACTGTTGGTGATGCCCTGTCCGACATGCTTCTCGTCGAGGTTATCCTCGCACACAAAGGCTACAGTGGTTATGAGTGGGATTCCATTTACACAGATCTCCCAAACCGGCTAGTCAAAGTAGTCGTCAATGACAGGAACCTGTTTAAAACAGAAGATGCTGAACGCAGGTTAACGAGTCCACCTCTATTACAGCAGAAACTGGACGAACTTGTCAGAAAGTACGACGGCGGGAGATCATTCGTCCGGCCTAGTGGCACAGAAGACGTTGTCAGAGTGTATGCTGAAGCTACCCTACGTCCCCAAGCTGATGGTAAGTTGGAGCATTCGACTACTAGGAAATACTACTGACGTTGCTCTTCATAAGAATTGGCGTTCAAAGTTGCTGGCTTGGTGTATGATGAAGCTCAGGGGGATCCTGCGAAAAAGCCGAGAGAATTTTTGTAGTGTGTTTAGAGTCTACCTTTGCAAGTATTTATCGATGAAAGCATGAATTAGCTTTGCAGAGCCCGGTGATACTAGGGGATTTCATGTTGAGAAACACCGTAACAGGTGTTTGAGATAGCAACATACACAAATGATACATGTCAAATAAAGTATACGATGTTTTAATTTGTTCCATACAACAACCTCGGTGAGACGCGGAGGTAGATGACGTGACCAGGTGTAATGCCTGTAGTAAAATTCAAGTGATTCTGAATAGTTCCACGATGTGTCGTTTTGTGATTTACAAGGGCACGCAGCCCGTTCAGCTATCCCATGTGCGTCCCGAGATCAAACGACCCAAGAACGTTGTTGAGAAGCATTGTAGCTCTTAACACGCCCTGCTCATTCTATCATTCGTCAAGCCTTTGATCCAAGACTCCGAATAGATCATCGACGC
>QLPG01061678.1:0-10276 GCA_003314385.1 Gomphus sp. MG54 | reverse complement strand
TTGTCATCGAGCCATTTATTAGCCAACATAACGCCTAAAAGGAGGAGTCGAAAGGGCGCGTGGGCCTCTAGAAGCTGTCTCGTCCGCTCTGCACCCAGTTCCTTGGAACCTTCACCAAGAAGTTCCAAGCGAAACTTGAACTCTTTGCTTTGTGCCTTGGAGTTGTAGGAAAAGACACCAAAAAAGACTGGAAAGCGGGCTATGTACCAAAGCGCGAGGAAGATAGCAGATGGCTGTAGTAGGGTCGCACAAAGTAATGTGCGGATGCTGTCGGCGAGGTAGACTGGTGGCTGCGTAGAATACACACGAGCAAGGGCTCTAAATAGAACGTTAGAATAGCCTTGCAGAAAGAGAGTACAAACATACCCGTATCCTGATTCATTAGCCACGAATTCCGGAGGGAGAGACATGCCGTGCGTAACAACTTTCCAAATATATTCAGCTACCCATTCGGACATTGGTTCAGCGATCCTCTTGTTATAGGTATGCATGTCGGCCTGAGTGATAGTGGTTGAGAGGGGAGAAGGCGCTTTGTTGGACGGAGCAGCGGCGGAAGCCTGGCTTTGCTCAACAGGCGCCTGGTTGAACTGTGTGTTATCGTATGCCGGTACAGGGTCAAGAAAAGGTTGCGCGGTAGACTCGAGACGGTCGTTCGCCAAAGACGTGGCGAGAGTGCCATCGAAAGGAGCGAGAGGGACATCGATGTCTGCATCGATGTCCATGACAGGGTTGAGAGGTGCAGCTTTCTTGAAAAGGGCGGCACTGTCCACTTCCAGGCTGACCCGCCTCTTGACAGAAGTCTGTCTGTAGACGGTCGGCCCAGCAAAGAATGCCTCGTCCTCAGTCCATTCCTCGCTCAACTCGTCGTCCGCATCTCGGCCCGAGTCACAGGTGGGAAGGGAATCGCCGAACAGAGATTTTCTCCGTTCGTCTGCCTTGATGGCCTGCTTGATAGCTGTAGGCGGAGAGGGTGGCCACGGCTTGCCATTAGACAGGGGCGCATGCGTCACTTTATCAGCAGTGTTGGGAGTGATCGCAGTCCGAGCGCCTGCTGCGTCCAGCTGTGGAGCCGCCGAGGGCAAGGAGATCAGCCGCGCCTTGGACATGGTGACGTCCTTGCCCACGCCCGCGCCTTTAGCACAAATTAGAACCTGGGGCGTGCTGCTAGGGAATGTAAACAAATGGGTATGTCACAAAACTGTAAAAAAACCCACATGGCTGGAACTGGTGTCTCCTGGCGCACTTTGTACCGTCTGGCCGGTGGAAGCGACTTGATCCACGTCTCGCGGTCTGTAAATGCAGGGGGCGGGCCAGTGGGAGGGCTGGGGAGCGAGGTAAGAAGGTGCTTGAGGGCTGATTGCTTGACTGCTAGACAAGAATGCACATCTAGAGAGAGAGGTTTGCTGATCGAGTGCGAGGATAGTCTGGTTGGAACAGGCACGGGCATGTGTATGCGCTCGGGTAGAGAACGCAACGACGAGGGGTGATCAGGAGCAGGATCAGGTATGGTCGTAAAAAGGGTCGTGAAAGAGAAGTGGTAGTCTGGTAGCTAACGCTCAGTGAAGGCGTGCGTGACCGAAACCTTTTGGTAGAGAGTGCAAGATGAGAGTGGTCCCGAAGTTAGTAGTCGCCCGCTGCAAGCTGAAGCTGACGGGGGCGAGTGGCTGCAGTCGAGGGCTGCAGGCAGTTGGGGTGCTGGAAAGGAGAAGTCAGGCGCGCTTACTTATAAAGGCCTGCCGACTGCGGACTTTCATGACTCCTGTAGGCACTCGGAGCTCGGCACCAATAAATTTTTTCGTATCGTAACGCACATGTATTTACGGCCATTTCACGTCTATTCTAAAGTTTACACACCTGGTGCGGCTCCATCCCCATCTCGCCAAGTACGCCGCCCACAACCCCATCTTGTGTTCTCGGCCCCGCTAGGGCAGTGATCATCCTACGGCCACGTCACTGCAAATACATGTCTCTGGACAGGAGGCACGTACGGTTCAGGGCCACAGACTAGAACGAGTGTTCTCCTTCCCGCAGTGGCCGGCTGCGGCAACAGCTTGTTCCACCACGAGGTAGCCTTTGCGGCCACCGCATGTTCAAGAGCCCTGCGTCCAATGCGTCCCAAGGAAAGCCTAGGGAGATCCGCGCGGGACGCCTTCTGACCCATGGAATCGACGTGCAGTCTCAACGAGAACCACTCCGGGTACAGCTGTGCATATGACCGCAGCGGACCCAGAAGCGACGGAGGGGGCAAGTCCAGAGGTGTGGGCGACGAATGCAAAAGCGTGAACCGTGTTCGAGGCATTCTCCCTTCAGAGAAGACGCTGTGAATGAGCTGGTAGAAAGGCGTTATTCCCGTCCCGCCCGACACCTTGTGCACGTTAAGTTCATCTGGACCATGTCATGCATGTATCCTCACCATGACAATCTCGTCCCATTCTCCATCTTTCCACTTCCAGTTCGGTATGGGCCCACGCACCTCGATTTCGTCGCCGACTTTGCGCTCATGGAGCCACCGACCAACCTCGCCACCTTGGTATCGCTTGACCCAAAAGTGCATTTGGCCCTGTACGTCAATGCCTTCTAGCGGTGTGTATGGCCGCTCAATCTGGATGTCCGAGTCTTTGACATAGATCGAAAAGATTGGCATGAGCGTGTTCGCATCCGGGATAAGATGCGGCGGGAGCTTGAATGTAAGCAGCTTTGTATACGGCGTACATGGAATGCTGGCTGTGAGCGTGACTGGCGTGAAATGCGTTGGCGCAAGCGGCGCTGTAGAAGACGTAGGTGCAGATCGAGAAGGGCCGTTCACAAGTACGTAATATAGGCTTGCAGAAGCGATCCCCAGTCCCGACGCATAAAGTACGGCCTTTGCCTTGCCTTTGCCTCGCTGGCTGTCTTGCCCAGAGCCATCGATATCATCTTCAGACAGCCGCCGATGAGCCAAGCTGATAGATCCAACGTGAAAGCGTCTCTTATTGGGTGCAATGGATGCGAAAGTGTGTCGCGAAACAGGAAATCCCACGAATTGCATCAACGGTAATGAGCAAACACGGAGCACGTCGGAGTACGTGTGGGAACTACGTGTGGGAACTAAGGCAAGCAGCTGGCCTTATGATGACTCGTTACGCTATTGGGAATTCACCACTCTCATGATCAAAATGGTTGCAGAGCAGCTGTTGATCAACGTGCTATGATACCACTTTAGGCATTGAACGCGTCAACTTATAGATTATGCCCTTCCTCAATATCTAGACCATCCTTGTTTATACCGGGGAATTGTCTAACGTTTTTGGGAGCATATCCAACTCACATGCAGTTACAAATAGTTCCTTTTTTTTTGATGTCCAACCTTGAGTTTCAATGCTTTAATCCCTGAGTCGCATTTTGGGTAGATCTCCACCACTATATGATGCTCAGATCAATGACTAGCAAATACTCGTTGGATCTCTAACCTCCAATGTCTTCTCGTTGTCCTCTCCCCACGTTTGGTTTTTATATCCGACGTGCCTTTTCGATAAATCACCCTCACACATTAAATCAAGGCTTCTTGTCCCTGGCAAAGGCACCCTCTTGGCGCCCGACGCAAATACATTTACATCCCACGCTCCGTGGAAGTACCACCCTCAATGATGAGAACCCGGAGAATGTCCAAGAAGTACACTAGCTCGCCGTTGGTGACGTTGAACCCCTAACCGGCAACCACGTGCCATCACTATATCTAAATCGCACAAACGCCCTTGCCTCGGTGCTGCGTGGCAAGGTGAATGCAGCTTCTAGTTCGCAAAGCCGGGGTTCACCCGTGTCATGGGAGATAGTTGAGTTCTTCCCTGGGGAGAATTGTCATCGGTGACTGCAGCTTCTCCTTGCAAGGAGCTGTGCTTTGACGGCATTTCCAATAGTACCAATCTGTACACTGGTTTGACCCTTTTGGTGGTGTTGAAATTGGACCAGTGCTTGATGGTCGCCAGAACTGCCCAAGGACAAATGGGTATTATAACCACGGTTTTTCATTACTTCTTTTCCATTCGCTTTGATGATCAGCATTGCGACAGTGCCTGTGTATGGTTATACGCGGCCATGTCGGGCAGACCTACGATGGAATAAAAGGTCCCCATTACTCCTGTAAATGAAGTACTCGACGCCAAAGGCTAAGGAGGCAACGGTGACGGCTTCGGTTCCCAATGCGTTGACCTTTGGTAAATGTCTTGCTGCGAGCAACAGGAAACGGTAATGAAGATATTCGTCGTTTGTGCTTGTGAACAAACGTTGAAAGCAGAAGCCATGGCATGAAATGGGCATTAAATCGCACTGCTGATCGCAACATAGTCCGTAATGTACGCAATGAAAAACTGGATGTTGTGTCGAAACGTTGCTGTAATAAATCGAATTTAGCAAATTAAGTGTCCCTCGAGGGACCAAAGCTTCAAAATTGTGTCGTCCAAGGAATCCACTGCCTCCAATGAGTAGGTATGACTGCTGGGAGGTCATGACAGAAATCCTACAGGCAAGATACGTCCGTCGTCTAAGACGGTAGACAATGGGTGCTTCTTGAAGCAGATGTACCATATGCGGCTTGTGAATCAGAGTCTAGGGGCAAGATCTCGTCGTGCATACGATGGATCAAGTGTGTCTCTCGAGACAGATGGGGTCACTGCATGCGTCTTGAGGATGAAAGATTATTCATCAATGTCACTTATATATTGCACTAGGATTGCATCAACGACCGAATTCCGGCCAGCGACATTTCAATTCCACGGCATTTTGATCTTCAAAAACAAAAATTCTAGCAGTTGTTACACAATGCCTAATGGAAAATGATAGCGTTAGATGATAATCACATCTCATCCCAGTGAAACACTGTCCGCGGTGAGCCAACTGTTTCCTCCACACGGACTTGCCGCCAGCGCCATGTAACGGGAGAAGGCAACAAACACTTGGAGTATTCGGACGCCGCCAGAAGCATCCGATGCTGTCTACCGTTACCAACAGTCTCGTCACCTGCGGTAAGAATGAGGTCGATGCTATTTACTGTAATGGTAACAGAGCGCTCACCAACTTCAACCTTGCCGATCAATTCGAAATACCTCTCCACGGCTACGACGACTTTGGTAGGTCGACGGCCAAGCCGTGAATCCGCTTCTGCTTCCTCTACACTCGGATCGGTGATTGCAACAGGCAAGATGGGTAAGCTTAGCTCCTCCAACCGTGAATCAAACAAAGCCAAAGGGGGAGGACTAGCTGCAGTCATCAGAGAAAGCAACTACACCAGCAAAAAAATTGATGCGCCTACCCCGCCTCTGTATTTAACGAGCGCAATGACGTCAATGCACAAGTGATCAAGCGCAAGTACGAGCTCATTGTAAAGCTATCCATTGCGGCGGGTAAGCCAGAGTAAGACGTATGAGTTCCACGCACACGATTTGGGTGAATCATTGTCCAGAAAATACGCCGACGGCTCATGCAGGACTACCATGGACACAGGCTGGCCGAGATTTGTAGGAACCGACCCAAGTTCCCGAGGAGCATCCGTCCGCAGCAGAGAGAAAAGCAATGCCCAATGGTCAGGAGTAGCAGGATAGCTGCAGGACGTGCCGCACGAAAGCAGATGTTAATTCGACGTTTCGGATGGCATTGGTTTGGGGCTATGCGCACAATATCTGGATTCGAGAAAACACACCAGCAGTGGTTCCACGTCCAGCGTTGTTGACCAGCCAGTCGTCATTGAGGTCTACAAGGCTCTTGATGAGTCTAGCCTGGTTTCTTGCAGTTATAAGAATAGGTCTTGATTTGACAACATGACCAGGACGAGACGAATGCGTTAAACAGAGGTGGAAGGGGGCCGACGCAGGGTAGTCTCCTCGTATTAACAGTGTTTGAAACTGAGGCAGCTGGGGAGCCGGAGGACTTAGAATAGATACCATGAAGGCTTATCAAAGTATACGAGCGCTAATGGTCCCTATTTCCACCTATCTGCTTGAGGATCATGAAAGATGTATGGCGTGAACGGAACACGCTTAGCTGAGGTGTCTGATTCGTACGCGGAACCGAATTGTGTCCCATTTACATGTGTATGAAGATTTTCAGTGATGAGCCCCATTCAAGAAGAACGACGGAGATTTGGTGAGATACCTATGCAGCCAACTGATGCCTTGAGAATAGACAACTTGGAAGGTCAGATGATCGACTCGAACATTGTGACTACGACTTGCACACATAGCTACCACCACCCCTGGGATGGTCCGCAGTAGTAATTTGAATTCTTCGTACTATCCTGAAGTCAAGGCTATACACATTCGAGCACGAGATAAAGGCCGACTAAAAACTCAGGTCCAAACGTCGACTCTTTGTAGTTTGGCATTAACTTTGACGAAGACCTCGCGCTCGCTCTACAGCTCAATAGGGACCATGTCTGTATAATTGCCACCCTCGAAAATGTCCCTGTGATCACACTAGAACATCTGTTTTTGGCTTGATCTGGATGACTCACAATATCACAGAACTCTGGCACTGTATTGCCCTGGCTCATAAGACGATGGGATGCGATGGGATGGCTAAGGATGTCCGCTATTCATAGACTTCATATTCTGTGATTTAAGTGGGGTTGATTAGAATGCACCGGTTTGAAGAGCTCGCCATTTGGATTCAATACTTTCGACCTGATTTTTTTTTTCGCGGAACAAGTAGCTACAGGACGAGTGACAAGTCGCGCAAAGCAGAGTCAGCTTGGCAAGTGCACAGTTTGAGGCTGTACGCTATCTGGAGTCGAGAGGCAACCGCCAATAGTTGTTGAAAAGTCAGGAAGCCCTTCATGAGCTTAGATCCGGACGAGATGAGTACGAGAAACACAGGTGCGGCAATGCAGTCTCCTCATGCTGGCAACTGAACCGAACGCTCAGAATGGTTACTATGAGTGATGGAATCGGCGCTAATGCTCTGCCTCTTTGTCAATGTATCAAATCTTGGGTGCCATGTTTCTACTTGAGGGTTCTGATGCTCGACATGCTGTGCTGGGGTAGGAATACATAACTGGAGCGTCCCACATGTCCTTTTCTTCACGAATATGGTTCTCCCCACCCAGGCGGCACTTATAGGTGCAGCTGCAGTCAATGTTATAGACGCCTCCTTGAGAGGTGCTCAGTTTGCTGCTCAGTTCTCTGGTATCCCTGCTCTCGGGGGAGCTGTAGCGGCTGTACTGGCTATCGCTGGAATATGTGAGAAGATACAGTCTAACAAGTTTGTGTTCTTCATACTACTTGACCTACTGCTGTTGGTCTCATGCGGTGCTCGGATATGTCAGGGAGGAAGCTCTACAGTTACAGGAGCGATGTAAATATCTCATACTGGCCCTGGCACACGAATACGTCAAGCAAAGCAGGAGCTCAGAAATGCCCAGTGTGATCAACGGCTGCACAGAGTGAGCTCTACATTTCAGATTGTTCAATAAAGACATCACTAAACATTGCCATCCCCAGACAGCTTGAAGAGGTACAGACCCTGGTCGCCGAATATGCCAGTTTGAATCGCTGGCATTCGTTTGCTAAGCAGAGGCAAATTTCGAAGGACATCGTTAAGTGTCATCAAAAGATTGATGACTGCTGTCGGGAGTTCCAGGTTTGCCCATGATGGTGTGGTTAGTTGCTTTAGCTGAGGTCGCTGCTGTGTAGATCAGGTCGCAGCTCCAGTTACACCAATGGTAAGTTCTTCAGCTTCCACTCGATCAATGCTGATTCTTCTTCTAGGATTGAGCAGAACAGGAAGGCCCAGGAGGAAGACAGGAATGTACTTGAACACCTGCTGAAAGATCTTAAGGACAACAGTGATGAAGTGAAGCAAATAGTCACTGAAACAAGAGAACATGTTTCAGAAATACTTAATATGGTACAGATCGTATGTTTCGTTCTTTCCCTGGTTACCATTCGCACCCAAGCCAACTTATGTAGGAACTTGGGGCGTCTTTCGCTTCTTCGAAACGGCGCAAAGACTCTACCGACTTTCACAAGTTAGAACAGGTTCTTTACAATCTTTGGAGAGCTTCCGGGGAACTCCCTCCGGATTTAGATCTCAAGGCTGGGGAAGTACGGCGCACAGTGATGTTCCCTGTTGCGGGAAGCGCTGCCTTCGATATCTACGAGGGTCTATTCCTCGGTCGGGAGAAGGTGGCTTTGAAAACTCTTCGTGGCGTGCAACATGTCTCGGAAGCTACACGCCAGGTCCGAAAGTATATTTATTATATCATAAGACTCCGTTCTGAATTTCTATCAGAGGTTTATGAGAGAAGTACAGATCTGGAGAAAGGTGTCGTCAATCGATAGGGAAGGTTACATTCTCCCGTTCTATGGTGCTTGCTTCGATGACGGGCCCCATCCGTATGTCTTCCTGGGCTCTTTTGGATGTGGGTGTCAATCTGTTTTCGCAGATACATGGTTAGCCCATGGATGAGCAACGGCGATGTTTTGCAGTATCTCGCAAAGCATCCATATGCCAATAGGTTGCATATAGTATGTGTGGTATATATGTTCAATGCCTTCTCCGCTGATTTTTAATTATTAGATCAAAGGAATCGCAAGAGGCCTAAGCCTTCTTCACAACCTAGACCCTCCTATAGCACACGGTGATGTTAAAGCAGTAAGACGTCTCGGGACTAAATAGTTGAAGCCGACAATAATGTATTTTCTCTAATTTAGGCTAACGTTCTCATTAACGACAGCGGACAACCCGTCTTGGCCGACTTCGGCTTGTCAAAGGTCACTCTTTCTTTGTGTTATTGATCATTGCGTGCGATCTGACCTCTTTCCTTGAAGATCCTTGAGGATATTACTGGAGTCCCTTTCACTCAGAGCAGGGGCGTCTCCGACTCGTACAGGTGGTTTGCGCCGGAGCTATGCAGCATACCTGGTGTCATCTCGACTCACAGCGATGTTTTCGCGTTTGGAATGACAGTGGTTGAGGTAAGTGCCCATTGCTTTAAATTGCGTGGATAACCGAACATGGCTTGAATAGATTTTCACCGGGGCTCCCCCGTTCGAGCATATTAAGCGAACGACTGAGGTTTTGTTAGAAATGCAGAAAGGTGAAAGGCCTAAGAAGCCCACTGATCTGACTGTAATCAGGAGGGGATTTGATGATCATCTCTGGGACATAGTTAATACGACCTGGCACGCGTCACCAAAGCAGCGACCTTCAATTGACGAGATCCTGATAAAGCTCAAATGACGCGCCAAGTACTCATCTATTCGCTCAATACATTTTTTTTCCGTAATGAATGATCTTTCTTTGAACTGGTCAAGCAAGACACGCTCTTTGTTTTGGTTCCGCGGCGTTCAGCGCGGCAATGTTCACATTTACTTCATATGTCCTCCGAAGTTATTATCAGGCAACGAAATGGAACGACGACAACTTGTACTCGAATCTGACGCGATCCTCGACGGGTAAGCTATGGTAGATTGCACTGGTATATTCGCTTAGTGAGCTTCTCGCGGCAAAGCAATTCTCGACTTTACGGTCCCTAGAGGGCTCAACTTCTCGATCTCAAAGTCACCGAACGCGCTTTTCAACACCACATACTCTATGAATGCCTTGCCTTCTCTTAATGGTTCTATAGGATATATTTTCACTTCTTGTGACCTGAGGATACTTCGGTCCGGGAGCGTCCGATTCAAAGATATGGTGGACAGATTCAAGGTATATGATCAACCCCGAAGACCCGAAGGCAAGGACGAAGAATGGCTTGCAGGTCGACGAGTGGACACCCGAGGTAATTATGCTCCAGTGGACCTCCAAACGCTCTGATGTGTTGCCAGATTATCTCATGTATGGCCGCTTTTATATTCCAACTGGACGTCTCGATGCTTTATATTCAACACGATTATCCCCTACATTCCAGGCTATCGTAGCTGTCATATCTGATCCCCGTTCCAGTGCCACGACTTCAACTACACATCGGCTCCGTAATAAACAAGCAGGACCTGGTCTGAGTAATCTTATGCTATCTCTGCAGCATGATACTGGCAGATGGTGCTCAGAGTACACATGGAGTGCTGACGACGCTCTGTTGGGTATTCGAGTCCTTCGCAATTTTGGGAAGCTCGGCGCTGACTCAGAAGATGGTGAGGATCGTCCAACGTGGCGCACTGAAGGCCGCAAGCGCGTCGATGAAGAAGAAGCTATGGAGGGCGGCCTCAAAGGGAGATTATCTGCTGGAGCTGAGCTCTATTTCAGCGCGAAAGAGAAAAGTGCAGGAGGCGAGGAATAATTCGCGCCGCCCCAAGTCAAGATGCCT